>CAKXZU010000382.1:0-91724 GCA_936014575.1 Bombus lapidarius | reverse complement strand
AGAGACGCGATCGCGAGAAGGCACGTCAACGGGGGTCGTAAATTCCCGTTACGATTAGATAATCGACGCCACCAAATGATGGATCCCCTGATTTCTGTTACGATAATAGGGGTGGTTCAACTGAATTTACACTGAATTAACAGGTATAAATTAATGTTTATTCCAACAACTTTATATAGAAAAATAGTTACACTGATGCGTATGTATAAGTTATGTAAATGACTGATTTATGGTTTGAAACTCGGTAAGGACATGTTGACTATTCTAACGGTGAAGAATAAGTAAGTTAAAGTGGCGATGTTGTGTCGGAGGAACGCCTAGTGATGGGTGTGTCTAAAGACGTGAGAAAGCTGATTTGTTCATGGCGATTTTGGTTAGGAAAAGTGAGGGCAGTAGACTTGTTTCTGATTGGATAGAAGAAGGTTGATGGACTAGGAAGGGTCTTAGCCGCCCTCGATAGATAGTTCTTAGTGTAACGTGAGCTTAACGAACTTATGGTCGGTTCTTAAGACTATTAAGGGACGAGATAATGACGTGCGGACATCTGGTTGTCATCCTGCTCGCGGTGTGTGGCCTGGTCTAGGTAGAGTGTCGCTCGACGTAACGATATTCGTACCTTATAACGCTTTTTAAGGAAATAACTCGAAAAAACCTTTCGATTTCGTAATTTTTCCGTACCGATTAAAAATTTTTTAAACGTTCCAGGGACGAAATAAACGCTTATTTCCGATGCATTTCGTCGAGATGCATCGATTTATGCAAAAATATTCGTACCTTATGACGCCTTTTAACGAGTTATTGGGAAAGGAATGTGCGGCGTTTTCGGAGCGGTGTAACAATACTCACCGTTCCAACCTGCCGCTCGTGTCGGTCCGACGGACGGAATTTAAAAAAAAAAATAAAAAGAATTCGTTACGTTCGACGAGAGTACGTCGAACTGTAACGATTTCGCTAAATACATCTGTACGTCATAACGCTTTTTAACGAGTTATTTCCAAGAGAAGAATCTCGCAGCGGCTGCGAACGTTTCGAAGCTTTAACGCGTTGCTCGCTCGCTCCGCTCGCTCGAAAAGAAACATAGCCTAACCCAAAACCAATCCCTATCGCGTTCTTTCCTCGACTTTTATTCGATTCTGTGAACGTGCGGGATCGGTTTTGGGTTAGGCTAGATTCTTACGAGCGAGCGCAGCGAGCGAGCAACGATCGCAATTTCCATACGCTTTAAACGTATATATCTTCATCGATCGTTACATCGTCGAAAAACGTTCCTCCGCGTGAGCGAGTGGTGCGCGCGTGCGCACGTCGCGTCTCGCCTCGCAACGTACTTATAGAGAATGGTATCTACGCCGCCGCCTACCAGCGACTCGGAGTGTGCGCGCGCAGCGCTAGCGGCAGCGCAGGCGCGGCCGGGCTAGCGGCCGTGCGCTTATGGTGCAAAACCTCCGTAGCAACGTACCGTTCGGAAGGACGCTGGAACTTAGTTGCGCGAATGCTCGATCATTACTGTACAAAGGCGATGTCAAACCATCGACATATTTTAACAGACGCGTTATTAACATAATATAAATGGATTTTTACCAAAAAATTAATTTTCTTTCATCGAAGAATTGCATCAGTAAACATAATATTTTATCGACTTGGGACACAAATAAAGTTAATAGTCCATTAGAATACGTTAAAATAAGTCGAAATATGCAAAAAATATATACCTTGTAACATTAATTGTCGAAAAAATTACAAAAATATCCCAACCGTATCAGTCCGCCGAAGCCTAATTTTTTAAAAAATTCGACAAAAATGCTTAATCCCGATGTATATAATAGAGATGAAAGGATTTCTGTAAAAAATTCATACCTTATAACGCTTTTTAACGAAATAATGCGAAATAATCTTTTCGGTGGCATCGAACCGGCCAAAATTTTTCCAAGTTCCAACGTTCCGACGCATCGGTCCAAACTTAAAAAACATTAAAATAATATAATAAACGCTTAATCCCTATGCATTTCGTCGAGATACATAGATTTATGCAAAAATATTTGTTTCGTCGACCATTCGCGGAGAGACGCGATCGCGAGAAGGCACGTCAACGGGGGTCGTAAATTCCCGTTACGATTAGATAATCGACGCCACCAAATGATCGATCCCCTGATTTCTGTTACGATAATAGGGGTGGTTCAACTGAATTTACACTGAATTAACAGGTATAAATTAATGTTTATTCCAACAACTTTATATAGAAAAATAGTTACATTGATGCGTATGTATAAGTTATGTAAATGACTGATTTATGGTTTGAAACTCGGTAAGGACATGTTGACTATTCTAACGGTGAAGAATAAGTAAGTTAAAGTGGCGATGTTGTGTCGGAGGAACGCCTAGTGATGGGTGTGTCTAAAGACGTGAGAAAGCTGATTTGTTCATGGCGATTTTGGTTAGGAAAAGTGAGGGCAGTAGACTTGTTTCTGATTGGATAGAAGAAGGTTGATGGACTAGGAAGGGTCTTAGCCGCTCTCGATAGATAGTTCTTAGTGTAACGTGAGCTTAACGAACTTATGGTCGGTTCTTAAGACTATTAAGGGACGAGATAATGACGTGCGGACATCTGGTTGTCATCCTGCTCGCGGTGTGTGGCCTGGTCTAGGTAGAGTGTCGCTCGACGTAACGATATTCGTACCTTATAACGCTTTTTAAGGAAATAACTCGAAAAAACCTTTCGATTTCGTAATTTTTCCGTACCGATTAAAAATTTTTTAAACGTTCCAGGGACGAAATAAACGCTTATTTCCGATGCATTTCGTCGAAATGCATCGATTTATGCAAAAATATTCGTACCTTATGACGCCTTTTAACGATTTATTGGGAAAGGAATGTGCGGCGTTTTCGGAGCGGTGTAACAATACTCACCGTTCCAACCTGCCGCTCGTGTCGGTCCGACGGACGGAATTTAAAAAAAAAATAAAAAGAATTCGCTACGTTCGACGAGAGTACGTCGAACTGTAACGATTTCGCTAAATACATCTGTACGTCATAACGCTTTTTAACGAGTTATTTCCAAGAGAAGAATCTCGCAGCGGCTGCGAACGTTTCGAAGCTTTAACGCGTTGCTCGCTCGCTCCTCTCGCTCGAAAAGAAACATAGCCTAACCCAAAACCAATCCCTATCGCGTTCTTTCCTCGACTTTTATTCGATTCTGCGAACTTGCGGGATCGGTTTTGGGTTAGGCTAGATTCTTACGAGCGAGCGCAGCGAGCGAGCAACGATCGCAATTTCCATACGCTTTAAACGTATATATCTTCATCGATCGTTACATCGTCGAAAAACGTTCCTCCGCGTGAGCGAGTGGTGCGCGCGTGCGCACGTCGCGTCTCGCCTCGCAACGTACTTATAGAGAATGGTATCTACGCCGCCGCCTACCAGCGACTCGGAGTGTGCGCGCGCAGCGCTAGCGGCAGCGCAGGCGCGGCCGGGCTAGCGGCCGTGCGCTTATGGTGCAAAACCTCCGTAGCAACGTACCGTTCGGAAGGACGCTGGAACTTAGTCGCGCGAATGCTCGATCATTACTGTACAAAGGCGATGTCAAACCATCGACATATTTTAACAGACGCGTTATTAACATAATATAAATGGATTTTTACCAAAAAATTAATTTTCTTTCATCGAAAAATTGCATCAGTAAACATAATATTTTATCGACTTGGGACACAAATAAAGTTAATCGTCGATTAGAATACGTTAAAATAAGTCGAAATATGCAAAAAATATATACCTTGTAACATTAATTGTCGAAAAAATTATAAAAATATCCCAACCGTATCAGTCCGCCGAAGCCTAATTTTTTAAAAAATTCGACAAAAATGCTTAATCCCGATGTATATAATAGAGATGAAAGGATTTCTGTAAAAAATTCATACCTTATAACGCTTTTTAACGAAATAATGCGAAATAATCTTTTCGGTCGCATCGAACCGGCCAAAATTTTTCCAAGTTCCAACGTTCCGACGCATCGGTCCAAACTTAAAAAACATTAAAATAATATAATAAAGGCTTAATCCCTATGCATTTCGTCGAGATACATAGATTTATGCAAAAATATTTGTTTCGTCGACCATTCGCGGAGAGACGCGATCGCGAGAAGGCACGTCAACGGGGGTCGTAAATTCCCGTTACGATTAGATAATCGACGCCACCAAATGATCGATCCCCTGATTTCTGTTACGATAATAGGGGTGGTTCAACTGAATTTACACTGAATTAACAGGTATAAATTAATGTTTATTCCAACAACTTTATATAGAAAAATAGTTACACTGATGCGTATGTATAAGTTATGTAAATGACTGATTTATGGTTTGAAACTCGGTAAGGACATGTTGACTATTCTAACGGTGAAGAATAAGTAAGTTAAAGTGGCGATGTTGTGTCGGAGGAACGCCTAGTGATGGGTGTGTCTAAAGACGTGAGAAAGCTGATTTGTTCATGGCGATTTTGGTTAGGAAAAGTGAGGGCAGTAGACTTGTTTCTGATTGGATAGAAGAAGGTTGATGGACTAGGAAGGGTCTTAGCCGCCCTCGATAGATAGTTCTTAGTGTAACGTGAGCTTAACGAACTTATGGTCGGTTCTTAAGACTATTAAGGGACGAGATAATGACGTGCGGACATCTGGTTGTCATCCTGCTCGCGGTGTGTGGCCTGGTCTAGGTAGAGTGTCGCTCGACGTAACGATATTCGTACCTTATAACGCTTTTTAAGGAAATAACTCGAAAAAACCTTTCGATTTCGTAATTTTTCCGTACCGATTAAAAATTTTTTAAACGTTCCAGGGACGAAATAAACGCTTATTTCCGATGCATTTCGTTGAGATGCATCGATTTATGCAAAAATATTCGTACCTTATGACGCCATTTAACGAGTTATTGGGAAAGGAATGTGCGGCGTTTTCGGAGCGGTGTAACAATACTCACCGTTCCAACCTGCCGCTCGTGTCGGTCCGACGGACGGAATTTAAAAAAAAAAATAAAAAGAATTCGTTACGTTCGACGAGAGTACGTCGAACTGTAACGATTTCGCTAAATACATCTGTACGTCATAACGCTTTTTAACGAGTTATTTCCAAGAGAAGAATCTCGCAGCGGCTGCGAACGTTTCGAAGCTTTAACGCGTTGCTCGCTCGCTCCGCTCGCTCGAAAAGAAACATAGCCTAACCCAAAACCAATCCCTATCGCGTTCTTTCCTCGACTTTTATTCGATTCTGCGAACGTGCGGGATCGGTTTTGGGTTAGGCTAGATTCTTACGCGCGAGCGCAGCGAGCGAGCAACGATCGCAATTTCCATACGCTTTAAACGTATATATCTTCATCGATCGTTACATCGTCGAAAAACGTTCCTCCGCGTGAGCGAGTGGTGCGCGCGTGCGCACGTCGCGTCTCGCCTCGCAACGTACTTATAGAGAATGGTATCTACGCCGCCGCCTACCAGCGACTCGGAGTGTGCGCGCGCAGCGCTAGCGGCAGCGCAGGCGCGGCCGGGCTAGCGGCCGTGCGCTTATGGTGCAAAACCTCCGTAGCAACGTACCGTTCGGAAGGACGCTGGAACTTAGTCGCGCGAATGCTCGATCATTACTGTACAAAGGCGATGTCAAACCATCGACATATTTTAACAGACGCGTTATTAACATAATATAAATGGATTTTTACCAAAAAATTAATTTTCTTTCATCGAAAAATTGCATCAGTAAACATAATATTTTATCGACTTGGGACACAAATAAAGTTAATCGTCGATTAGAATACGTTAAAATAAGTCGAAATATGCAAAAAATATATACCTTGTAACATTAATTGTCGAAAAAATTATAAAAATATCCCAACCGTATCAGTCCGCCGAAGCCTAATTTTTTAAAAAATTCGACAAAAATGCTTAATCCCGATGTATATAATAGAGATGAAAGGATTTCTGTAAAAAATTCATACCTTATAACGCTTTTTAACGAAATAATGCGAAATAATCTTTTCGGTCGCATCGAACCGGCCAAAATTTTTCCAAGTTCCAACGTTCCGACGCATCGGTCCAAACTTAAAAAACATTAAAATAATATAATAAAGGCTTAATCCCTATGCATTTCGTCGAGATACATAGATTTATGCAAAAATATTTGTTTCGTCGACCATTCGCGGAGAGACGCGATCGCGAGAAGGCACGTCAACGGGGGTCGTAAATTCCCGTTACGATTAGATAATCGACGCCACCAAATGATCGATCCCCTGATTTCTGTTACGATAATAGGGGTGGTTCAACTGAATTTACACTGAATTAACAGGTATAAATTAATGTTTATTCCAACAACTTTATATAGAAAAATAGTTACACTGATGCGTATGTATAAGTTATGTAAATGACTGATTTATGGTTTGAAACTCGGTAAGGACATGTTGACTATTCTAACGGTGAAGAATAAGTAAGTTAAAGTGGCGATGTTGTGTCGGAGGAACGCCTAGTGATGGGTGTGTCTAAAGACGTGAGAAAGCTGATTTGTTCATGGCGATTTTGGTTAGGAAAAGTGAGGGCAGTAGACTTGTTTCTGATTGGATAGAAGAAGGTTGATGGACTAGGAAGGGTCTTAGCCGCCCTCGATAGATAGTTCTTAGTGTAACGTGAGCTTAACGAACTTATGGTCGGTTCTTAAGACTATTAAGGGACGAGATAATGACGTGCGGACATCTGGTTGTCATCCTGCTCGCGGTGTGTGGCCTGGTCTAGGTAGAGTGTCGCTCGACGTAACGATATTCGTACCTTATAACGCTTTTTAAGGAAATAACTCGAAAAAACCTTTCGATTTCGTAATTTTTCCGTACCGATTAAAAATTTTTTAAACGTTCCAGGGACGAAATAAACGCTTATTTCCGATGCATTTCGTTGAGATGCATCGATTTATGCAAAAATATTCGTACCTTATGACGCCATTTAACGAGTTATTGGGAAAGGAATGTGCGGCGTTTTCGGAGCGGTGTAACAATACTCACCGTTCCAACCTGCCGCTCGTGTCGGTCCGACGGACGGAATTTAAAAAAAAAAATAAAAAGAATTCGTTACGTTCGACGAGAGTACGTCGAACTGTAACGATTTCGCTAAATACATCTGTACGTCATAACGCTTTTTAACGAGTTATTTCCAAGAGAAGAATCTCGCAGCGGCTGCGAACGTTTCGAAGCTTTAACGCGTTGCTCGCTCGCTCCGCTCGCTCGAAAAGAAACATAGCCTAACCCAAAACCAATCCCTATCGCGTTCTTTCCTCGACTTTTATTCGATTCTGCGAACGTGCGGGATCGGTTTTGGGTTAGGCTAGATTCTTACGCGCGAGCGCAGCGAGCGAGCAACGATCGCAATTTCCATACGCTTTAAACGTATATATCTTCATCGATCGTTACATCGTCGAAAAACGTTCCTCCGCGTGAGCGAGTGGTGCGCGCGTGCGCACGTCGCGTCTCGCCTCGCAACGTACTTATAGAGAATGGTATCTACGCCGCCGCCTACCAGCGACTCGGAGTGTGCGCGCGCAGCGCTAGCGGCAGCGCAGGCGCGGCCGGGCTAGCGGCCGTGCGCTTATGGTGCAAAACCTCCGTAGCAACGTACCGTTCGGAAGGACGCTGGAACTTAGTCGCGCGAATGCTCGATCATTACTGTACAAAGGCGATGTCAAACCATCGACATATTTTAACAGACGCGTTATTAACATAATATAAATGGATTTTTACCAAAAAATTAATTTTCTTTCATCGAAAAATTGCATCAGTAAACATAATATTTTATCGACTTGGGATACAAATAAAGTTAATAGTCGATTAGAATACGTTAAAATAAGTCGAAATATGCAAAAAATATATACCTTGTAACATTAATTGTCGAAAAAATTACAAAAATATCCCAACCGTATCAGTCCGCCGAAGCCTAATTTTTTAAAAAATTCGACAAAAATGCTTAATCCCGATGTATATAATAGAGATGAAAGGATTTCTGTAAAAAATTCATACCTTATAACGCTTTTTAACGAAATAATGCGAAATAATCTTTTCGGTCGCATCGAACCGGCCAAAATTTTTCCAAGTTCCAACGTCCCGGTGCATCGGTCCAAACTTAAAAAACATTAAAATAATATAATAAACGCTTAATCCCTATGCATTTCGTCGAGATACATAGATTTATGCAAAAATATTTGTTTCGTCGACCATTCGCGGAGAGACGCGATCGCGAGAAGGCACGTCAACGGGGGTCGTAAATTCCCGTCACGATTAGATAATCGACGCCACCAAATGATCGATCCCCTGATTTCTGTTACGATAATAGGGGTGGTTCAACTGAATTTACACTGAATTAACAGGTATAAATTAATGTTTATTCCAACAACTTTATATAGAAAAATAGTTACACTGATGCGTATGTATAATTTATGTAAATGACTGATTTATGGTTTGAAACTCGGTAAGGACATGTTGACTATTCTAACGGTGAAGAATAAGTAAGTTAAAGTGGCGATGTTGTGTCGGAGGAACGCCTAGTGATGGGTGTGTCTAAAGACGTGAGAAAGCTGATTTGTTCATGGCGATTTTGGTTAGGAAAAGTGAGGGCAGTAGACTTGTTTCTGATTGGATAGAAGAAGGTTGATGGACTAGGAAGGGTCTTAGCCGCCCTCGATAGATAGTTCTTAGTGTAACGTGAGCTTAACGAACTTATGGTCGGTTCTTAAGACTATTAAGGGACGAGATAATGACGTGCGGATATCTGGTTGTCATCCTGCTCGCGGTGTGTGGCCTGGTCTAGGTAGATTGTCGCTCGACGTAACGATATTCGTACCTTATAACGCTTTTTAAGGAAATAACTCGAAAAAACCTTTCGATTTCGTAATTTTTCCGTACCGATTAAAAAATTTTTAAACGTTCCAGGGACGAAATAAACGCTTATTTCCGATGCATTTCGTCGAGATGCATCGATTTATGCAAAAATATTCGTACCTTATGACGCCTTTTAACGAGTTATTGGGAAAGGAATGTGCGGCGTTTTCGGAGCGGTGTAACAATACTCACCGTTCCAACCTGCCGCTCGTGTCGGTCCGACGGACGGAATTTAAAAAAAAAAATAAAAAGAATTCGTTACGTTCGACGAGAGTACGTCGAACTGTAACGATTTCGCTAAATACATCTGTACGTCATAACGCTTTTTAACGAGTTATTTCCAAGAGAAAAATCTCGCAGCGGCTGCGAACGTTTCGAAGCTTTAACGCGTTGCTCGCTCGCTCCGCTCGCTCGAAAAGAAACATAGCCTAACCCAAAACCAATCCCTATCGCGTTCTTTCCTCGACATTTATTCGATTCTGCGAACGTGCGGGATCGGTTTTGGGTTAGGCTAGATTCTTACGAGCGAGCGCAGCGAGCGAGCAACGATCGCAATTTCCATACGCTTTAAACGTATATATCTTCATCGATCGTTACATCGTCGAAAAACGTTCCTCCGCGTGAGCGAGTGGTGCGCGCGTGCGCACGTCGCGTCTCGCCTCGCAACGTACTTATAGAGAATGGTATCTACGCCGCCGCCTACCAGCGACTCGGAGTGTGCGCGCGCAGCGCTAGCGGCAGCGCAGGCGCGGCCGGGCTAGCGGCCGTGCGCTTATGGTGCAAAACCTCCGTAGCAACGTACCGTTCGGAAGGACGCTGGAACTTAGTCGCGCGAATGCTCGATCATTACTGTACAAAGGCGATGTCAAACCATCGACATATTTTAACAGACGCGTTACTAACATAATATAAATGGATTTTTACCAAAAAATTAATTTTCTTTCATCGAAAAATTGCATCAGTAAACATAATATTTTATCGACTTGGGACACAAATAAAGTTAATAGTCGATTAGAATACGTTAAAATAAGTCGAAATATGCAAAAAATATATACCTTGTAACATTAATTGTCGAAAAAATTACAAAAATATCCCAACCGTATCAGTCCGCCGAAGCCTAATTTTTTAAAAAATTCGACAAAAATGCTTAATCCCGATGTATATAATAGAGATGAAAGGATTTCTGTAAAAAATTCATAC
This sequence comes from Bombus lapidarius, assembly GCA_936014575.1. Taxonomy (NCBI): domain Eukaryota; kingdom Metazoa; phylum Arthropoda; class Insecta; order Hymenoptera; family Apidae; genus Bombus; species Bombus lapidarius. Next base: position 81,639 of record CAKXZU010000382.1, on the reverse strand, counting down.
CTTATAACGCTTTTTAACGAAATAATGCGAAATAATCTTTTCGGTCGCATCGAACCGGCCAAAATTTTTCCAAGTTCCAACGTTCCGACGCATCGGTCCAAACTTAAAAAACATTAAAATAATATAATAAACGCTTAATCCCTATGCATTTCGTCGAGATACATAGATTTATGCAAAAATATTTGTTTCGTCGACCATTCGCGGAGAGACGCGATCGCGAGAAGGCACGTCAACGGGGGTCGTAAATTCCCGTTACGATTAGATAATCGACGCCACCAAATGATCGATCCCCTGATTTCTGTTACGATAATAGGGGTGGTTCAACTGAATTTACACTGAATTAACAGGTATAAATTAATGTTTATTCCAACAACTTTATATAGAAAAATAGTTACACTGATGCGTATGTATAAGTTATGTAAATGACTGATTTATGGTTTGAAACTCGGTAAGGACATGTTGACTATTCTAACGGTGAAGAATAAGTAAGTTAAAGTGGCGATGTTGTGTCGGAGGAACGCCTAGTGATGGGTGTGTCTAAAGACGTGAGAAAGCTGATTTGTTCATGGCGATTTTGGTTAGGAAAAGTGAGGGCAGTAGACTTGTTTCTGATTGGATAGAAGAAGGTTGATGGACTAGGAAGGGTCTTAGCCGCCCTCGATAGATAGTTCTTAGTGTAACGTGAGCTTAACGAACTTATGGTCGGTTCTTAAGACTATTAAGGGACGAGATAATGACGTGCGGATATCTGGTTGTCATCCTGCTCGCGGTGTGTGGCCTGGTCTAGGTAGATTGTCGCTCGACGTAACGATATTCGTACCTTATAACGCTTTTTAAGGAAATAACTCGAAAAAACCTTTCGATTTCGTAATTTTTCCGTACCGATTAAAAAATTTTTAAACGTTCCAGGGACGAAATAAACGCTTATTTCCTATGCATTTCGTCGAGATGCATCGATTTATGCAAAAATATTCGTACCTTATGACGCCTTTTAACGAGTTATTGGGAAAGGAATGTGCGGCGTTTTCGGAGCGGTGTAACAATACTCACCGTTCCAACCTGCCGCTCGTGTCGGTCCGACGGACGGAATTTAAAAAAAAAAATAAAAAGAATTCGTTACGTTCGACGAGAGTACGTCGAACTGTAACGATTTCGCTAAATACATCTGTACGTCATAACGCTTTTTAACGAGTTATTTCCAAGAGAAAAATCTCGCAGCGGCTGCGAACGTTTCGAAGCTTTAACGCGTTGCTCGCTCGCTCCGCTCGCTCGAAAAGAAACATAGCCTAACCCAAAACCAATCCCTATCGCGTTCTTTCCTCGACATTTATTCGATTCTGCGAACGTGCGGGATCGGTTTTGGGTTAGGCTAGATTCTTACGAGCGAGCGCAGCGAGCGAGCAACGATCGCAATTTCCATACGCTTTAAACGTATATATCTTCATCGATCGTTACATCGTCGAAAAACGTTCCTCCGCGTGAGCGAGTGGTGCGCGCGTGCGCACGTCGCGTCTCGCCTCGCAACGTACTTATAGAGAATGGTATCTACGCCGCCGCCTACCAGCGACTCGGAGTGTGCGCGCGCAGCGCTAGCGGCAGCGCAGGCGCGGCCGGGCTAGCGGCCGTGCGCTTATGGTGCAAAACCTCCGTAGCAACGTACCGTTCGGAAGGACGCTGGAACTTAGTCGCGCGAATGCTCGATCATTACTGTACAAAGGCGATGTCAAACCATCGACATATTTTAACAGACGCGTTACTAACATAATATAAATGGATTTTTACCAAAAAATTAATTTTCTTTCATCGAAAAATTGCATCAGTAAACATAATATTTTATCGACTTGGGACACAAATAAAGTTAATAGTCGATTAGAATACGTTAAAATAAGTCGAAATATGCAAAAAATATATACCTTGTAACATTAATTGTCGAAAAAATTACAAAAATATCCCAACCGTATCAGTCCGCCGAAGCCTAATTTTTTAAAAAATTCGACAAAAATGCTTAATCCCGATGTATATAATAGAGATGAAAGGATTTCTGTAAAAAATTCATACCTTATAACGCTTTTTAACGAAATAATGCGAAATAATCTTTTCGGTCGCATCGAACCGGCCAAAATTTTTCCAAGTTCCAACGTTCCGACGCATCGGTCCAAACTTAAAAAACATTAAAATAATATAATAAACGCTTAATCCCTATGCATTTCGTCGAGATACATAGATTTATGCAAAAATATTTGTTTCGTCGACCATTCGCGGAGAGACGCGATCGCGAGAAGGCACGTCAACGGGGGTCGTAAATTCCCGTTACGATTAGATAATCGACGCCACCAAATGATCGATCCCCTGATTTCTGTTACGATAATAGGGGTGGTTCAACTGAATTTACACTGAATTAACAGGTATAAATTAATGTTTATTCCAACAACTTTATATAGAAAAATAGTTACACTGATGCGTATGTATAAGTTATGTAAATGACTGATTTATGGTTTGAAACTCGGTAAGGACATGTTGACTATTCTAACGGTGAAGAATAAGTAAGTTAAAGTGGCGATGTTGTGTCGGAGGAACGCCTAGTGATGGGTGTGTCTAAAGACGTGAGAAAGCTGATTTGTTCATGGCGATTTTGGTTAGGAAAAGTGAGGGCAGTAGACTTGTTTCTGATTGGATAGAAGAAGGTTGATGGACTAGGAAGGGTCTTAGCCGCCCTCGATAGATAGTTCTTAGTGTAACGTGAGCTTAACGAACTTATGGTCGGTTCTTAAGACTATTAAGGGACGAGATAATGACGTGCGGACATCTGGTTGTCATCCTGCTCGCGGTGTGTGGCCTGGTCTAGGTAGAGTGTCGCTCGACGTAACGATATTCGTAGCTTATAACGCTTTTTAAGGAAATAACTCGAAAAAACCTTTCGATTTCGTAATTTTTCCGTACCGATTAAAAATTTTTTAAACGTTCCAGGGACGAAATAAACGCTTATTTCCGATGCATTTCGTCGAGATGCATCGATTTATGCAAAAATATTCGTACCTTATGACGCCTTTTAACGAGTTATTGGGAAAGGAATGTGCGGCGTTTTCGGAGCGGTGTAACAATACTCACCGTTCCAACCTGCCGCTCGTGTCGGTCCGACGGACGGAATTTAAAGAAAAAAATAAAAAGAATTCGTTACGTTCGACGAGAGTACGTCGAACTGTAACGATTTCGCTAAATACATCTGTACGTCATAACGCTTTTTAACGAGTTATTTCCAAGAGAAGAATCTCGCAGCGGCTGCGAACGTTTCGAAGCTTTAACGCGTTGCTCGCTCGCTCCGCTCGCTCGAAAAGAAACATAGCCTAACCCAAAACCAATCCCTATCGCGTTCTTTCCTCGACTTTTATTCGATTCTGTGAACGTGCGGGATCGGTTTTGGGTTAGGCTAGATTCTTACGAGCGAGCGCAGCGAGCGAGCAACGATCGCAATTTCCATACGCTTTAAACGTATATATCTTCATCGATCGTTACATCGTCGAAAAACGTTCCTCCGCGTGAGCGAGTGGTGCGCGCGTGCGCACGTCGCGTCTCGCCTCGCAACGTACTTATAGAGAATGGTATCTACGCCGCCGCCTACCAGCGACTCGCAGTGTGCGCGCGCAGCGCTAGCGGCAGCGCAGGCGCGGCCGGGCTAGCGGCCGTGCGCTTATGGTGCAAAACCTCCGTAGCAACGTACCGTTCGGAAGGACGCTGGAACTTAGTCGCGCGAATGCTCGATCATTACTGTACAAAGGCGATGTCAAACCATCGACATATTTTAACAGACGCGTTATTAACATAATATAAATGGATTTTTACCAAAAAATTAATTTTCTTTCATAGAAAAATTGCATCAGTAAACATAATATTTTATCGACTTGGGACACAAATAAAGTTAATAGTCGATTAGAATACGTTAAAATAAGTCGAAATATGCAAAAAATATATACCTTGTAACATTAATTGTCGAAAAAATTACAAAAATATCCCAAGCGTATCAGTCCGCCGAAGCCTAATTTTTTAAAAAATTCGACAAAAATGCTTAATCCCGATGTATATAATAGAGATGAAAGGATTTCTGTAAAAAATTCATACCTTATAACGCTTTTTAACGAAATAATGCGAAATAATCTTTTCGGTCGCATCGAACCGGCCAAAATTTTTCCAAGTTCCAACGTTCCGACGCATCGGTCCAAACTTAAAAAACATTAAAATAATATAATAAACGCTTAATCCCTATGCATTTCGTCGAGATACATAGATTTATGCAAAAATATTTGTTTCGTCGACCATTCGCGGAGAGACGCGATCGCGAGAAGGCACGTCAACGGGGGTCGTAAATTCCCGTTACGATTAGATAATCGACGCCACCAAATGATCGATCCCCTGATTTCTGTTACGATAATAGGGGTGGTTCAACTGAATTTACACTGAATTAACAGGTATAAATTAATGTTTATTCCAACAACTTTATATAGAAAAATAGTTACACTGATGCGTATGTGTAAGTTATGTAAATGACTGATTTATGGTTTGAAACTCGGTAAGGAAATGTTGACTATTCTAACGGTGAAGAATAAGTAAGTTAAAGTGGCGATGTTGTGTCGGAGGAACGCCTAGTGATGGGTGTGTCTAAAGACGTGAGAAAGCTGATTTGTTCATGGCGATTTTGGTTAGGAAAAGTGAGGGCAGTAGACTTGTTTCTGATTGGATAGAAGAAGGTTGATGGACTAGGAAGGGTCTTAGCCGCCCTCGATAGATAGTTCTTAGTGTAACGTGAGCTTAACGAACTTATGGTCGGTTCTTAAGACTATTAAGGGACGAGATAATGACGTGCGGACATCTGGTTGTCATCCTGCTCGCGGTGTGTGGCCTGGTCTAGGTAGAGTGTCGCTCGACGTAACGATATTCGTACCTTATAACGCTTTTTAAGGAAATAACTCGAAAAAACCTTTCGATTTCGTAATTTTTCCGTACCGATTAAAAATTTTTTAAACGTTCCAGGGACGAAATAAACGCTTATTTCCGATGCATTTCGTCGAGATGCATCGATTTATGCAAAAATATTCGTACCTTATGACGCCTTTTAACGAGTTATTGGGAAAGGAATGTGCGGCGTTTTCGGAGCGGTGTAACAATACTCACCGTTCCAACCTGCCGCTCGTGTCGGTCCGACGGACGGAATTTAAAGAAAAAAATAAAAAGAATTCGTTACGTTCGACGAGAGTACGTCGAACTGTAACGATTTCGCTAAATACATCTGTACGTCATAACGCTTTTTAACGAGTTATTTCCAAGAGAAGAATCTCGCAGCGGCTGCGAACGTTTCGAAGCTTTAACGCGTTGCTCGCTCGCTCCGCTCGCTCGAAAAGAAACATAGCCTAACCCAAAACCAATCCCTATCGCGTTCTTTCCTCGACTTTTATTCGATTCTGTGAACGTGCGGGATCGGTTTTGGGTTAGGCTAGATTCTTACGAGCGAGCGCAGCGAGCGAGCAACGATCGCAATTTCCATACGCTTTAAACGTATATATCTTCATCGATCGTTACATCGTCGAAAAACGTTCCTCCGCGTGAGCGAGTGGTGCGCGCGTGCGCACGTCGCGTCTCGCCTCGCAACGTACTTATAGAGAATGGTATCTACGCCGCCGCCTACCAGCGACTCGGAGTGTGCGCGCGCAGCGCTAGCGGCAGCGCAGGCGCGGCCGGGCTAGCGGCCGTGCGCTTATGGTGCAAAACCTCCGTAGCAACGTACCGTTCGGAAGGACGCTGGAACTTAGTCGCGCGAATGCTCGATCATTACTGTACAAAGGCGATGTCAAACCATCGACATATTTTAACAGACGCGTTATTAACATAATATAAATGGATTTTCACCAAAAAATTAATTTTCTTTCATCGAAAAATTGCATCAGTAAACATAATATTTTATCGACTTGGGACACAAATCAAGTTAATAGTCGATTAGAATACGTTAAAATAAGTCGAAATATGCAAAAAATATATACCTTGTAACATTAATTGTCGAAAAAATTACAAAAATATCCCAACCGTATCAGACCGCCGAAGCCTAATTTTTTAAAAAATTCGACAAAAATGCTTAATCCCGATGTATATAATAGAGATGAAAGGATTTCTGTAAAAAATTCATACCTTATAACGCTTTTTAACGAAATAATGCGAAATAATCTTTTCGGTCGCATCGAACCGGCCGAAATTTTTCCAAGTTCCAACGTCCCGGTGCATGGGTCCAAACTTTAAAAACATTAAAATAATAAAATAAACGTTTAATCCCTATGCATTTCGTCGAGATGCATCGATTTGTGCAAATTATTCGTATCTTATGACGCTTTTTAACGAGTTATTGGGAGAGGAAATTGCGGTGTTTTCGGAGCGGTGTAACAATACTCACCGTTCCAACCTGCCGCTCGTGTCGGTCCGACGGACGGAATTTAAAAAAAAAATAAAAAGAATTCGTTACGTTCGACGAGAGTACGTCGAACTGTAACGATTTCGCTAAATACATCTGTACGTCATAACGCTTTTTAACGAGTTATTTCCAAGAGAAGAATCTCGCAGCGGCTGCGAACGTTTCGAAGCTTTAACGCGTTGCTCGCTCGCTCCGCTCGCTCGAAAAGAAACATAGCCTAACCCAAAACCAATCCCTATCGCGTTCTTTCCTCGACTTTTATTCGATTCTGCGAACTTGCGGGATCGGTTTTGGGTTAGGCTAGATTCTTACGAGCGAGCGCAGCGAGCGAGCAACGATCGCAATTTCCATACGCTTTAAACGTATATATCTTCATCGATCGTTACATCGTCGAAAAACGTTCCTCCGCGTGAGCGAGTGGTGCGCGCGTGCGCACGTCGCGTCTCGCCTCGCAACGTACTTATAGAGAATGGTATCTACGCCGCCGCCTACCAGCGACTCGGAGTGTGCGCGCGCAGCGCTAGCGGCAGCGCAGGCGCGGCCGGGCTAGCGGCCGTGCGCTTATGGTGCAAAACCTCCGTAGCAACGTACCGTTCGGAAGGACGCTGGAACTTAGTCGCGCGAATGCTCGATCATTACTGTACAAAGGCGATGTCAAACCATCGACATATTTTACCAGACGCATTATTAACATAATATAAATGGATTTTTACCAAAAAATTAATTTTCTTTCATCGAAAAATTGCATCAGTAAACATAATATTTTATCGACTTGAGACACAAATAAAGTTAATAGTCGATTAGAATACGTTAAAATAAGTCGAAATATGCAAAAAATATATACCTTGTAACATTAATTGTCGAAAAAATTACAAAAATATCCCAACCGTATCAGTCCGCCGAAGCCTAATTTTTTAAAAAATTCGACAAAAATGCTTAATCCCGATGTATATAATAGAGATGAAAGGATTTCTGTAAAAAATTCATACCTTATAACGCTTTTTAACGAAATAATGCGAAATAATCTTTTCGGTCGCATCGAACCGGCCAAAATTTTTCCAAGTTCCAACGTTCCGACGCATCGGTCCAAACTTTAAAAACATTAAAATAATAAAATAAACGTTTAATCCCTATGCATTTCGTCGAGATGCATCGATTTGTGCAAATTATTCGTATCTTATGACGCTTTTTAACGAGTTATTGGGAGAGGAAATTGCGGTGTTTTCGGAGCGGTGTAACAATACTCACCGTTCCAACCTGCCGCTCGTGTCGGTCCGACGGACGGAATTTAAAAAAAAAATAAAAAGAATTCGTTACGTTCGACGAGAGTACGTCGAACTGTGACGATTTCGCTAAATACATCTGTACGTCATAACGCTTTTTAACGAGTTATTTCCAAGAGAAGAATCTCGCAGCGGCTGCGAACGTTTCGAAGCTTTAACGCGTTGCTCGCTCGCTCCGCTCGCTCGAAAAGAAACATAGCCTAACCCAAAACCAATCCCTATCGCGTTCTTTCCTCGACTTTTATTCGATTCTGTGAACGTGCGGGATCGGTTTTGGGTTAGGCTAGATTCTTACGAGCGAGCGCAGCGAGCGAGCAACGATCGCAATTTCCATACGCTTTAAACGTATATATCTTCATCGATCGTTACATCGTCGAAAAACGTTCCTCCGCGTGAGCGAGTGGTGCGCGCGTGCGCACGTCGCGTCTCGCCTCGCAACGTACTTATAGAGAATGGTATCTACGCCGCCGCCTACCAGCGACTCGGAGTGTGCGCGCGCAGCGCTAGCGGCAGCGCAGGCGCGGCCGGGCTAGCGGCCGTGCGCTTATGGTGCAAAACCTCCGTAGCAACGTACCGTTCGGAAGGACGCTGGAACTTAGTCGCGCGAATGCTCGATCATTACTGTACAAAGGCGATGTCAAACCATCGACATATTTTACCAGACGCATTATTAACATAATATAAATGGATTTTTACCAAAAAATTAATTTTCTTTCATCGAAAAATTGCATCAGTAAACATAATATTTTATCGACTTGAGACACAAATAAAGTTAATAGTCGATTAGAATACGTTAAAATAAGTCGAAATATGCAAAAAATATATACCTTGTAACATTAATTGTCGAAAAAATTACAAAAATATCCCAACCGTATCAGTCCGCCGAAGCCTAATTTTTTAAAAAATTCGACAAAAATGCTTAATCCCGATGTATATAATAGAGATGAAAGGATTTCTGTAAAAAATTCATACCTTATAACGCTTTTTAACGAAATAATGCGAAATAATCTTTTCGGTCGCATCGAACCGGCCAAAATTTTTCCAAGTTCCAACGTTCCGACGCATCGGTCCAAACTTTAAAAACATTAAAATAATAAAATAAACGTTTAATCCCTATGCATTTCGTCGAGATGCATCGATTTGTGCAAATTATTCGTATCTTATGACGCTTTTTAACGAGTTATTGGGAGAGGAAATTGCGGTGTTTTCGGAGCGGTGTAACAATACTCACCGTTCCAACCTGCCGCTCGTGTCGGTCCGACGGACGGAATTTAAAAAAAAAATAAAAAGAATTCGTTACGTTCGACGAGAGTACGTCGAACTGTAACGATTTCGCTAAATACATCAGTACGTCATAACGCATTTTAACGAGTTATTTCCAAGAGAAGAATCTCGCAGCGGCTGCGAACGTTTCGAAGCTTTAAGGCGTTGCTCGCTCGCTCCGCTCGCTCGAAAAGAAACATAGCCTAACCCATAACCAATCCCTATCGCGTTCTTTCCTCGACTTTTATTCGATTCTGCGAACTTGCAGGATCGGTTTTGGGTTAGGCTAGATTCTTACGAGCGAGCGCAGCGAGCGAGCAACGATCGCAATTTCCATACGCTTTAAACGTATATATCTTCATCGATCGTTACATCGTCGAAAAACGTTCCTCCGCGTGAGCGAGTGGTGCGCGCGTGCGCACGTCGCGTCTCGCCTCGCAACGTACTTATAGAGAATGGTATCTACGCCGCCGCCTACCAGCGACTCGGAGTGTGCGCGCGCAGCGCTAGCGGCAGCGCAGGCGCGGCCGGGCTAGCGGCCGTGCGCTTATGGTGCAAAACCTCCGTAGCAACGTACCGTTCGGAAGGACGCTGGAACTTAGTCGCGCGAATGCTCGATCATTACTGTACAAAGGCGATGTCAAACCATCGACATATTTTACCAGACGCATTATTAACATAATATAAATGGATTTTTACCAAAAAATTAATTTTCTTTCATCGAAAAATTGCATCAGTAAACATAATATTTTATCGACTTGAGACACAAATAAAGTTAATAGTCGATTAGAATACGTTAAAATAAGTCGAAATATGCAAAAAATATATACCTTGTAACATTAATTGTCGAAAAAATTACAAAAATATCCCAACCGTATCAGTCCGCCGAAGCCTAATTTTTTAAAAAATTCGACAAAAATGCTTAATCCCGATGTATATAATAGAGATGAAAGGATTTCTGTAAAAAATTCATACCTTATAACGCTTTTTAACGAAATAATGCGAAATAATCTTTTCGGTCGCATCGAACCGGCCAAAATTTTTCCAAGTTCCAACGTTCCGACGCATCGGTCCAAACTTAAAAAACATTAAAATAATATAATAAACGCTTAATCCCTATGCATTTCGTCGAGATACATAGATTTATGCAAAAATATTTGTTTCGTCGACCATTCGCGGAGAGACGCGATCGCAAGAAGGCACGTCAACGGGGGTCGTAAATTCCCGTTACGATTAGATAATCGACGCCACCAAATGATCGATCCCCTGATTTCTGTTACGATAATAGGGGTGGTTCAACTGAATTTACACTGAATTAACAGGTATAAATTAATGTTTATTCCAACAACTTTATATAGAAAAATAGTTACACTGATGCGTATGTATAAGTTATGTAAATGACTGATTTATGGTTTGAAACTCGGTAAGGACATGTTGACTATTCTAGCGGTGAAGAATAAGTAAGTTAAAGTGGCGATGTTGTGTCGGAGGAACGCCTAGTGATGGGTGTGTCTAAAGACGTGAGAAAGCTGATTTGTTCATGGCGATTTTGGTTAGGAAAAGTGAGGGCAGTAGACTTGTTTCTGATTGGATAGAAGAAGGTTGATGGACTAGGAAGGGTCTTAGCCGCCCTCGATAGATAGTTCTTAGTGTAACGTGAGCTTAACGAACTTATGGTCGGTTCTTAAGACTATTAAGGGACGAGATAATGACGTGCGGACATCTGGTTGTCATCCTGCTCGCGGTGTGTGGCCTGGTCTAGGTAGAGTGTCGCTCGACGTAACGATATTCGTACCTTATAACGCTTTTTAAGGAAATAACTCGAAAAAACCTTTCGATTTCGTAATTTTTCCGTACCGATTAAAAATTTTTTAAACGTTCCAGGGACGAAATAAACGCTTATTTCCGATGCATTTCGTCGAGATGCATCGATTTATGCAAAAATATTCGTACCTTATGACGCCTTTTAACGAGTTATTGGGAAAGGAATGTGCGGCGTTTTCGGAGCGGTGTAACAATACTCACCGTTCCAACCTGCCGCTCGTGTCGGTCCGACGGACGGAATTTAAAAAAAAAAATAAAAAGAATTCGTTACGTTCGACGAGAGTACGTCGAACTGTAACGATTTCGCTAAATACATCTGTACGTCATAACGCTTTTTAACGAGTTATTTCCAAGAGAAGAATCTCGCAGCGGCTGCGAACGTTTCGAAGCTTTAACGCGTTGCTCGCTCGCTCCGCTCGCTCGAAAAGAAACATAGCCTAACCCAAAACCAATCCCTATCGCGTTCTTTCCTCGACTTTTATTCGATTCTGCGAACTTGCGGGATCGGTTTTGGGTTAGGCTAGATTCTTACGAGCGAGCGCAGCGAGCGAGCAACGATCGCAATTTCCATACGCTTTAAACGTATATATCTTCATCGATCGTTACATCGTCGAAAAACGTTCCTCCGCGTGAGCGAGTGGTGCGCGCGTGCGCACGTCGCGTCTCGCCTCGCAACGTACTTATAGAGAATGGTATCTACGCCGCCGCCTACCAGCGACTCGGAGTGTGCGCGCGCAGCGCTAGCGGCAGCGCAGGCGCGGCCGGGCTAGCGGCCGTGCGCTTATGGTGCAAAACCTCCGTAGCAACGTACCGTTCGGAAGGACGCTGGAACTTAGTCGCGCGAATGCTCGATCATTACTGTACAAAGGCGATGTCAAACCATCGACATATTTTAACAGACGCGTTATTAACATAATATAAATGGATTTTTACCAAAAAATTAATTTTCTTTCATCGAAAAATTGCATCAGTAAACATAATATTTTATCGACTTGGGACACAAATAAAGTTAATAGTCGATTAGAATACGTTAAAATAAGTCGAAATATGCAAAAAATATATACCTTGTAACATTAATTGTCGAAAAAATTACAAAAATATCCCAACCGTATCAGTCCGCCGAAGCCTAATTTTTTAAAAAATTCGACAAAAATGCTTAATCCCGATGTATATAATAGAGATGAAAGGATTTCTGTAAAAAATTCATACCTTATAACGCTTTTTAACGAAATAATGCGAAATAATCTTTTCGGTGGCATCGAACCGGCCAAAATTTTTCCAAGTTCCAACGTTCCGACGCATCGGTCCAAACTTAAAAAACATTAAAATAATATAATAAACGCTTAATCCCTATGCATTTCGTCGAGATACATAGATTTATGCAAAAATATTTGTTTCGTCGACCATTCGCGGAGAGACGCGATCGCGAGAAGGCACGTCAACGGGGGTCGTAAATTCCCGGTACGATTAGATAATCGACGCCACCAAATGATCGATCCCCTGATTTCTGTTACGATAATAGGGGTGGTTCAACTGAATTTACACTGAATTAACAGGTATAAATTAATGTTTATTCCAACAACTTTATATAGAAAAATAGTTACATTGATGCGTATGTATAAGTTATGTAAATGACTGATTTATGGTTTGAAACTCGGTAAGGACATGTTGACTATTCTAACGGTGAAGAATAAGTAAGTTAAAGTGGCGATGTTGTGTCGGAGGAACGCCTAGTGATGGGTGTGTCTAAAGACGTGAGAAAGCTGATTTGTTCATGGCGATTTTGGTTAGGAAAAGTGAGGGCAGTAGACTTGTTTCTGATTGGATAGAAGAAGGTTGATGGACTAGGAAGGGTCTTAGCCGCCCTCGATAGATAGTTCTTAGTGTAACGTGAGCTTAACGAACTTATGGTCGGTTCTTAAGACTATTAAGGGACGAGATAATGACGTGCGGACATCTGGTTGTCATCCTGCTCGCGGTGTGTGGCCTGGTCTAGGTAGAGTGTCGCTCGACGTAACGATATTCGTACCTTATAACGCTTTTTAAGGAAATAACTCGAAAAAACCTTTCGATTTCGTAATTTTTCCGTACCGATTAAAAATTTTTTTAACGTTCCAGGGACGAAATAAACGCTTATTTCCGATGCATTTCGTCGAGATGCATCGATTTATGCAAAAATATTCGTACCTTATGACGCCTTTTAACGAGTTATTGGGAAAGGAATGTGCGGCGTTTTCGGAGCGGTGTAACAATACTCACCGTTCCAACCTGCCGCTCGTGTCGGTCCGACGGACGGAATTTAAAAAAAAAAATAAAAAGAATTCGTTACGTTCGACGAGAGTACGTCGAACTGTAACGATTTCGCTAAATACATCTGTACGTCATAACGCTTTTTAACGAGTTATTTCCAAGAGAAGAATCTCGCAGCGGCTGCGAACGTTTCGAAGCTTTAACGCGTTGCTCGCTCGCTCCGCTCGCTCGAAAAGAAACATAGCCTAACCCAAAACCAATCCCTATCGCGTTCTTTCCTCGACTTTTATTCGATTCTGCGAACTTGCGGGATCGGTTTTGGGTTAGGCTAGATTCTTACGAGCGAGCGCAGCGAGCGAGCAACGATCGCAATTTCCATACGCTTTAAACGTATATATCTTCATCGATCGTTACATCGTCGAAAAACGTTCCTCCGCGTGAGCGAGTGGTGCGCGCGTGCGCACGTCGCGTCTCGCCTCGCAACGTACTTATAGAGAATGGTATCTACGCCGCCGCCTACCAGCGACTCGGAGTGTGCGCGCGCAGCGCTAGCGGCAGCGCAGGCGCGGCCGGGCTAGCGGCCGTGCGCTGATGGTGCAAAACCTCCGTAGCAACGTACCGTTCGGAAGGACGCTGGAACTTAGTCGCGCGAATGCTCGATCATTACTGTACAAAGGCGATGTCAAACCATCGACATATTTTAACAGACGCGTTATTAACATAATATAAATGGATTTTTACCAAAAAATTAATTTTCTTTCATCGAAAAATTGCATCAGTAAACATAATATTTTATCGACTTGGGACACAAATAAAGTTAATAGTCGATTAGAATACGTTAAAATAAGTCGAAATATGCAAAAAATATATACCTTGTAACATTAATTGTCGAAAAAATTACAAAAATATCCCAACCGTATCAGTCCGCCGAAGCCTAATTTTTTAAAAAATTCGACAAAAATGCTTAATCCCGATGTATATAATAGAGATGAAAGGATTTCTGTAAAAAATTCATACCTTATAACGCTTTTTAACGAAATAATGCGAAATAATCTTTTCGGTGGCATCGAACCGGCCAAAATTTTTCCAAGTTCCAACGTTCCGACGCATCGGTCCAAACTTAAAAAACATTAAAATAATATAATAAACGCTTAATCCCTATGCATTTCGTCGAGATACATAGATTTATGCAAAAATATTTGTTTCGTCGACCATTCGCGGAGAGACGCGATCGCGAGAAGGCACGTCAACGGGGGTCGTAAATTCCCGGTACGATTAGATAATCGACGCCACCAAATGATCGATCCCCTGATTTCTGTTACGATAATAGGGGTGGTTCAACTGAATTTACACTGAATTAACAGGTATAAATTAATGTTTATTCCAACAACTTTATATAGAAAAATAGTTACATTGATGCGTATGTATAAGTTATGTAAATGACTGATTTATGGTTTGAAACTCGGTAAGGACATGTTGACTATTCTAACGGTGAAGAATAAGTAAGTTAAAGTGGCGATGTTGTGTCGGAGGAACGCCTAGTGATGGGTGTGTCTAAAGACGTGAGAAAGCTGATTTGTTCATGGCGATTTTGGTTAGGAAAAGTGAGGGCAGTAGACTTGTTTCTGATTGGATAGAAGAAGGTTGATGGACTAGGAAGGGTCTTAGCCGCCCTCGATAGATAGTTCTTAGTGTAACGTGAGCTTAACGAACTTATGGTCGGTTCTTAAGACTATTAAGGGACGAGATAATGACGTGCGGACATCTGGTTGTCATCCTGCTCGCGGTGTGTGGCCTGGTCTAGGTAGAGTGTCGCTCGACGTAACGATATTCGTACCTTATAACGCTTTTTAAGGAAATAACTCGAAAAAACCTTTCGATTTTGTAATTTTTCCGTACCGATTAAAAATTTTTTTAACGTTCCAGGGACGAAATAAACGCTTATTTCCGATGCATTTCGTCGAGATGCATCGATTTATGCAAAAATATTCGTACCTTATGACGCCTTTTAACGAGTTATTGGGAAAGGAATGTGCGGCGTTTTCGGAGCGGTGTAACAATACTCACCGTTCCAACCTGCCGCTCGTGTCGGTCCGACGGACGGAATTTAAAGAAAAAAATAAAAAGAATTCGTTACGTTCGACGAGAGTACGTCGAACTGTAACGATTTCGCTAAATACATCTGTACGTCATAACGCTTTTTAACGAGTTATTTCCAAGAGAAGAATCTCGCAGCGGCTGCGAACGTTTCGAAGCTTTAACGCGTTGCTCGCTCGCTCCGCTCGCTCGAAAAGAAACATAGCCTAACCCAAAACCAATCCCTATCGCGTTCTTTCCTCGACTTTTATTCGATTCTGTGAACGTGCGGGATCGGTTTTGGGTTAGGCTAGATTCTTACGAGCGAGCGCAGCGAGCGAGCAACGATCGCAATTTCCATACGCTTTAAACGTATATATCTTCATCGATCGCTACATCGTCGAAAAACGTTCCTCCGCGTGAGCGAGTGGTGCGCGCGTGCGCACGTCGCGTCTCGCCTCGCAACGTACTTATAGAGAATGGTATCTACGCCGCCGCCTACCAGCGACTCGGAGTGTGCGCGCGCAGCGCAAGCGGCAGCGCAGGCGCGGCCGGGCTAGCGGCCGTGCGCTTATGGTGCAAAACCTCCGTAGCAACGTACCGTTCGGAAGGACGCTGGAACTTAGTCGCGCGAATGCTCGATCATTACTGTACAAAGGCGATGTCAAACCATCGACATATTTTAACAGACGCGTTATTAACATAATATAAATGGATTTTTACCAAAAAATTAATTTTCTTTCATAGAAAAATTGCATCAGTAAACATAATATTTTATCGACTTGGGACACAAATAAAGTTAATAGTCGATTAGAATACGTTAAAATAAGTCGAAATATGCAAAAAATATATACCTTGTAACATTAATTGTCGAAAAAATTACAAAAATATCCCAACCGTATCAGTCCGCCGAAGCCTAATTTTTTAAAAAATTCGACAAAAATGCTTAATCCCGATGTATATAATAGAGATGAAAGGATTTCTGTAAAAAATTCATACCTTATAACGCTTTTTAACGAAATAATGCGAAATAATCTTTTCGGTCGCATCGAACCGGCCGAAATTTTTCCAAGTTCCAACGTCCCGGTGCATGGGTCCAAACTTTAAAAACATTAAAATAATAAAATAAACGTTTAATCCCTATGCATTTCGTCGAGATACATAGATTTATGCAAAAATATTTGTTTCGTCGACCATTCGCGGAGAGACGCGATCGCGAGAAGGCACGTCAACGGGGGTCGTAAATTCCCGGTACGATTAGATAATCGACGCCACCAAATGATCGATCCCCTGATTTCTGTTACGATAATAGGGGTGGTTCAACTGAATTTACACTGAATTAACAGGTATAAATTAATGTTTATTCCAACAACTTTATATAGAAAAATAGTTACATTGATGCGTATGTATAAGTTATGTAAATGACTGATTTATGGTTTGAAACTCGGTAAGGACATGTTGACTATTCTAACGGTGAAGAATAAGTAAGTTAAAGTGGCGATGTTGTGTCGGAGGAACGCCTAGTGATGGGTGTGTCTAAAGACGTGAGAAAGCTGATTTGTTCATGGCGATTTTGGTTAGGAAAAGTGAGGGCAGTAGACTTGTTTCTGATTGGATAGAAGAAGGTTGATGGACTAGGAAGGGTCTTAGCCGCCCTCGATAGATAGTTCTTAGTGTAACGTGAGCTTAACGAACTTATGGTCGGTTCTTAAGACTATTAAGGGACGAGATAATGACGTGCGGACATCTGGTTGTCATCCTGCTCGCGGTGTGTGGCCTGGTCTAGGTAGAGTGTCGCTCGACGTAACGATATTCGTACCTTATAACGCTTTTTAAGGAAATAACTCGAAAAAACCTTTCGATTTCGTAATTTTTCCGTACCGATTAAAAATTTTTTAAACGTTCCAGGGACGAAATAAACGCTTATTTCCGATGCATTTCGTCGAGATGCATCGATTTATGCAAAAATATTCGTACCTTATGACGCCTTTTAACGAGTTATTGGGAAAGGAATGTGCGGCGTTTTCGGAGCGGTGTAACAATACTCACCGTTCCAACCTGCCGCTCGTGTCGGTCCGACGGACGGAATTTAAAGAAAAAAATAAAAAGAATTCGTTACGTTCGACGAGAGTACGTCGAACTGTAACGATTTCGCTAAATACATCTGTACGTCATAACGCTTTTTAACGAGTTATTTCCAAGAGAAGAATCTCGCAGCGGCTGCGAACGTTTCGAAGCTTTAACGCGTTGCTCGCTCGCTCCGCTCGCTCGAAAAGAAACATAGCCTAACCCAAAACCAATCCCTATCGCGTTCTTTCCTCGACTTTTATTCGATTCTGTGAACGTGCGGGATCGGTTTTGGGTTAGGCTAGATTCTTACGAGCGAGCGCAGCGAGCGAGCAACGATCGCAATTTCCATACGCTTTAAACGTATATATCTTCATCGATCGTTACATCGTCGAAAAACGTTCCTCCGCGTGAGCGAGTGGTGCGCGCGTGCGCACGTCGCGTCTCGCCTCGCAACGTACTTATAGAGAATGGTATCTACGCCGCCGCCTACCAGCGACTCGGAGTGTGCGCGCGCAGCGCAAGCGGCAGCGCAGGCGCGGCCGGGCTAGCGGCCGTGCGCTTATGGTGCAAAACCTCCGTAGCAACGTACCGTTCGGAAGGACGCTGGAACTTAGTCGCGCGAATGCTCGATCATTACTGTACAAAGGCGATGTCAAACCATCGACATATTTTAACAGACGCGTTATTAACATAATATAAATGGATTTTTACCAAAAAATTAATTTTCTTTCATAGAAAAATTGCATCAGTAAACATAATATTTTATCGACTTGGGACACAAATAAAGTTAATAGTCGATTAGAATACGTTAAAATAAGTCGAAATATGCAAAAAATATATACCTTGTAACATTAATTGTCGAAAAAATTACAAAAATATCCCAACCGTATCAGTCCGCCGAAGCCTAATTTTTTAAAAAATTCGACAAAAATGCTTAATCCCGATGTATATAATAGAGATGAAAGGATTTCTGTAAAAAATTCATACCTTATAACGCTTTTTAACGAAATAATGCGAAATAATCTTTTCGGTCGCATCGAACCGGCCAAAATTTTTCCAAGTTCCAACGTTCCGACGCATCGGTCCAAACTTAAAAAACATTAAAATAATATAATAAACGCTTAATCCCTATGCACTTCGTCGAGATACATAGATTTATGCAAAAATATTCGTACCTTATGACGCCTTTTAACGAGTTATTGGGAAAGGAATGTGCGGCGTTTTCGGAGCGGTGTAACAATACTCACCGTTCCAACCTGCCGCTCGTGTCGGTCCGACGGACGGAATTTAAAAAAAAAATAAAAAGAATTCGTTACGTTCGACGAGAGTACGTCGAACTGTAACGATTTCGCTAAATACATCTGTACGTCATAACGCTTTTTAACGAGTTATTTCCAAGAGAAGAATCTCGCAGCGGCTGCGAACGTTTCGAAGCTTTAACGCGTTGCTCGCTCGCTCCGCTCGCTCGAAAAGAAACATAGCCTAACCCAAAACCAATCCCTATCGCGTTCTTTCCTCGACTTTTATTCGATTCTGCGAACTTGCGGGATCGGTTTTGGGTTAGGCTAGATTCTTACGAGCGAGCGCAGCGAGCGAGCAACGATCGCAATTTCCATACGCTTTAAACGTATATATCTTCATCGATCGTTACATCGTCGAAAAACGTTCCTCCGCGTGAGCGAGTGGTGCGCGCGTGCGCACGTCGCGTCTCGCCTCGCAACGTACTTATAGAGAATGGTATCTACGCCGCCGCCTACCAGCGACTCGGAGTGTGCGCGCGCAGCGCTAGCGGCAGCGCAGGCGCGGCCGGGCTAGCGGCCGTGCGCTTATGGTGCAAAACCTCCGTAGCAACGTACCGTTCGGAAGGACGCTGGAACTTAGTCGCGCGAATGCTCGATCATTACTGTACAAAGGCGATGTCAAACCATCGACATATTTTAACAGACGCGTTATTAACATAATATAAATGGATTTTTACCAAAAAATTAATTTTCTTTCATCGAAAAATTGCATCAGTAAACATAATATTTTATCGACTTGGGACACAAATAAAGTTAATAGTCGATTAGAATACGTTAAAATAAGTCGAAATATGCAAAAAATATATACCTTGTAACATTAATTGTCGAAAAAATTACAAAAATATCCCAACCGTATCAGTCCGCCGAAGCCTAATTTTTTAAAAAATTCGACAAAAATGCTTAATCCCGATGTATATAATAGAGATGAAAGGATTTCTGTAAAAAATTCATACCTTATAACGCTTTTTAACGAAATAATGCGAAATAATCTTTTCGGTCGCATCGAACCGGCCGAAATTTTTCCAAGTTCCAACGTCCCGGTGCATGGGTCCAAACTTTAAAAACATTAAAATAATAAAATAAACGTTTAATCCCTATGCATTTCGTCGAGATACATAGATTTATGCAAAAATATTTGTTTCGTCGACCATTCGCGGAGAGACGCGATCGCGAGAAGGCACGTCAACGGGGGTCGTAAATTCCCGGTACGATTAGATAATCGACGCCACCAAATGATCGATCCCCTGATTTCTGTTACGATAATAGGGGTGGTTCAACTGAATTTACACTGAATTAACAGGTATAAATTAATGTTTATTCCAACAACTTTATATAGAAAAATAGTTACATTGATGCGTATGTATAAGTTATGTAAATGACTGATTTATGGTTTGAAACTCGGTAAGGACATGTTGACTATTCTAACGGTGAAGAATAAGTAAGTTAAAGTGGCGATGTTGTGTCGGAGGAACGCCTAGTGATGGGTGTGTCTAAAGACGTGAGAAAGCTGATTTGTTCATGGCGATTTTGGTTAGGAAAAGTGAGGGCAGTAGACTTGTTTCTGATTGGATAGAAGAAGGTTGATGGACTAGGAAGGGTCTTAGCCGCCCTCGATAGATAGTTCTTAGTGTAACGTGAGCTTAACGAACTTATGGTCGGTTCTTAAGACTATTAAGGGACGAGATAATGACGTGCGGACATCTGGTTGTCATCCTGCTCGCGGTGTGTGGCCTGGTCTAGGTAGAGTGTCGCTCGACGTAACGATATTCGTACCTTATAACGCTTTTTAAGGAAATAACTCGAAAAAACCTTTCGATTTCGTAATTTTTCCGTACCGATTAAAAATTTTTTAAACGTTCCAGGGACGAAATAAACGCTTATTTCCGATGCATTTCGTCGAGATGCATCGATTTATGCAAAAATATTCGTACCTTATGACGCCTTTTAACGAGTTATTGGGAAAGGAATGTGCGGCGTTTTCGGAGCGGTGTAACAATACTCACCGTTCCAACCTGCCGCTCGTGTCGGTCCGACGGACGGAATTTAAAGAAAAAAATAAAAAGAATTCGTTACGTTCGACGAGAGTACGTCGAACTGTAACGATTTCGCTAAATACATCTGTACGTCATAACGCTTTTTAACGAGTTATTTCCAAGAGAAGAATCTCGCAGCGGCTGCGAACGTTTCGAAGCTTTAACGCGTTGCTCGCTCGCTCCGCTCGCTCGAAAAGAAACATAGCCTAACCCAAAACCAATCCCTATCGCGTTCTTTCCTCGACTTTTATTCGATTCTGTGAACGTGCGGGATCGGTTTTGGGTTAGGCTAGATTCTTACGAGCGAGCGCAGCGAGCGAGCAACGATCGCAATTTCCATACGCTTTAAACGTATATATCTTCATCGATCGTTACATCGTCGAAAAACGTTCCTCCGCGTGAGCGAGTGGTGCGCGCGTGCGCACGTCGCGTCTCGCCTCGCAACGTACTTATAGAGAATGGTATCTACGCCGCCGCCTACCAGCGACTCGGAGTGTGCGCGCGCAGCGCAAGCGGCAGCGCAGGCGCGGCCGGGCTAGCGGCCGTGCGCTTATGGTGCAAAACCTCCGTAGCAACGTACCGTTCGGAAGGACGCTGGAACTTAGTCGCGCGAATGCTCGATCATTACTGTACAAAGGCGATGTCAAACCATCGACATATTTTAACAGACGCGTTATTAACATAATATAAATGGATTTTTACCAAAAAATTAATTTTCTTTCATAGAAAAATTGCATCAGTAAACATAATATTTTATCGACTTGGGACACAAATAAAGTTAATAGTCGATTAGAATACGTTAAAATAAGTCGAAATATGCAAAAAATATATACCTTGTAACATTAATTGTCGAAAAAATTACAAAAATATCCCAACCGTATCAGTCCGCCGAAGCCTAATTTTTTAAAAAATTCGACAAAAATGCTTAATCCCGATGTATATAATAGAGATGAAAGGATTTCTGTAAAAAATTCATACCTTATAACGCTTTTTAACGAAATAATGCGAAATAATCTTTTCGGTCGCATCGAACCGGCCAAAATTTTTCCAAGTTCCAACGTTCCGACGCATCGGTCCAAACTTAAAAAACATTAAAATAATATAATAAACGCTTAATCCCTATGCACTTCGTCGAGATACATAGATTTATGCAAAAATATTCGTACCTTATGACGCCTTTTAACGAGTTATTGGGAAAGGAATGTGCGGCGTTTTCGGAGCGGTGTAACAATACTCACCGTTCCAACCTGCCGCTCGTGTCGGTCCGACGGACGGAATTTAAAAAAAAAATAAAAAGAATTCGTTACGTTCGACGAGAGTACGTCGAACTGTAACGATTTCGCTAAATACATCTGTACGTCATAACGCTTTTTAACGAGTTATTTCCAAGAGAAGAATCTCGCAGCGGCTGCGAACGTTTCGAAGCTTTAACGCGTTGCTCGCTCGCTCCGCTCGCTCGAAAAGAAACATAGCCTAACCCAAAACCAATCCCTATCGCGTTCTTTCCTCGACTTTTATTCGATTCTGCGAACTTGCGGGATCGGTTTTGGGTTAGGCTAGATTCTTACGAGCGAGCGCAGCGAGCGAGCAACGATCGCAATTTCCATACGCTTTAAACGTATATATCTTCATCGATCGTTACATCGTCGAAAAACGTTCCTCCGCGTGAGCGAGTGGTGCGCGCGTGCGCACGTCGCGTCTCGCCTCGCAACGTACTTATAGAGAATGGTATCTACGCCGCCGCCTACCAGCGACTCGGAGTGTGCGCGCGCAGCGCTAGCGGCAGCGCAGGCGCGGCCGGGCTAGCGGCCGTGCGCTTATGGTGCAAAACCTCCGTAGCAACGTACCGTTCGGAAGGACGCTGGAACTTAGTCGCGCGAATGCTCGATCATTACTGTACAAAGGCGATGTCAAACCATCGACATATTTTAACAGACGCGTTATTAACATAATATAAATGGATTTTTACCAAAAAATTAATTTTCTTTCATCGAAAAATTGCATCAGTAAACATAATATTTTATCGACTTGGGACACAAATAAAGTTAATAGTCGATTAGAATACGTTAAAATAAGTCGAAATATGCAAAAAATATATACCTTGTAACATTAATTGTCGAAAAAATTACAAAAATATCCCAACCGTATCAGTCCGCCGAAGCCTAATTTTTTAAAAAATTCGACAAAAATGCTTAATCCCGATGTATATAATAGAGATGAAAGGATTTCTGTAAAAAATTCATACCTTATAACGCTTTTTAACGAAATAATGCGAAATAATCTTTTCGGTCGCATCGAACCGGCCGAAATTTTTCCAAGTTCCAACGTCCCGGTGCATGGGTCCAAACTTTAAAAACATTAAAATAATAAAATAAACGTTTAATCCCTATGCATTTCGTCGAGATACATAGATTTATGCAAAAATATTTGTTTCGTCGACCATTCGCGGAGAGACGCGATCGCGAGAAGGCACGTCAACGGGGGTCGTAAATTCCCGGTACGATTAGATAATCGACGCCACCAAATGATCGATCCCCTGATTTCTGTTACGATAATAGGGGTGGTTCAACTGAATTTACACTGAATTAACAGGTATAAATTAATGTTTATTCCAACAACTTTATATAGAAAAATAGTTACATTGATGCGTATGTATAAGTTATGTAAATGACTGATTTATGGTTTGAAACTCGGTAAGGACATGTTGACTATTCTAACGGTGAAGAATAAGTAAGTTAAAGTGGCGATGTTGTGTCGGAGGAACGCCTAGTGATGGGTGTGTCTAAAGACGTGAGAAAGCTGATTTGTTCATGGCGATTTTGGTTAGGAAAAGTGAGGGCAGTAGACTTGTTTCTGATTGGATAGAAGAAGGTTGATGGACTAGGAAGGGTCTTAGCCGCCCTCGATAGATAGTTCTTAGTGTAACGTGAGCTTAACGAACTTATGGTCGGTTCTTAAGACTATTAAGGGACGAGATAATGACGTGCGGACATCTGGTTGTCATCCTGCTCGCGGTGTGTGGCCTGGTCTAGGTAGAGTGTCGCTCGACGTAACGATATTCGTACCTTATAACGCTTTTTAAGGAAATAACTCGAAAAAACCTTTCGATTTCGTAATTTTTCCGTACCGATTAAAAATTTTTTAAACGTTCCAGGGACGAAATAAACGCTTATTTCCGATGCATTTCGTCGAGATGCATCGATTTATGCAAAAATATTCGTACCTTATGACGCCTTTTAACGAGTTATTGGGAAAGGAATGTGCGGCGTTTTCGGAGCGGTGTAACAATACTCACCGTTCCAACCTGCCGCTCGTGTCGGTCCGACGGACGGAATTTAAAGAAAAAAATAAAAAGAATTCGTTACGTTCGACGAGAGTACGTCGAACTGTAACGATTTCGCTAAATACATCTGTACGTCATAACGCTTTTTAACGAGTTATTTCCAAGAGAAGAATCTCGCAGCGGCTGCGAACGTTTCGAAGCTTTAACGCGTTGCTCGCTCGCTCCGCTCGCTCGAAAAGAAACATAGCCTAACCCAAAACCAATCCCTATCGCGTTCTTTCCTCGACTTTTATTCGATTCTGTGAACGTGCGGGATCGGTTTTGGGTTAGGCTAGATTCTTACGAGCGAGCGCAGCGAGCGAGCAACGATCGCAATTTCCATACGCTTTAAACGTATATATCTTCATCGATCGTTACATCGTCGAAAAACGTTCCTCCGCGTGAGCGAGTGGTGCGCGCGTGCGCACGTCGCGTCTCGCCTCGCAACGTACTTATAGAGAATGGTATCTACGCCGCCGCCTACCAGCGACTCGGAGTGTGCGCGCGCAGCGCAAGCGGCAGCGCAGGCGCGGCCGGGCTAGCGGCCGTGCGCTTATGGTGCAAAACCTCCGTAGCAACGTACCGTTCGGAAGGACGCTGGAACTTAGTCGCGCGAATGCTCGATCATTACTGTACAAAGGCGATGTCAAACCATCGACATATTTTAACAGACGCGTTATTAACATAATATAAATGGATTTTTACCAAAAAATTAATTTTCTTTCATAGAAAAATTGCATCAGTAAACATAATATTTTATCGACTTGGGACACAAATAAAGTTAATAGTCGATTAGAATACGTTAAAATAAGTCGAAATATGCAAAAAATATATACCTTGTAACATTAATTGTCGAAAAAATTACAAAAATATCCCAACCGTATCAGTCCGCCGAAGCCTAATTTTTTAAAAAATTCGACAAAAATGCTTAATCCCGATGTATATAATAGAGATGAAAGGATTTCTGTAAAAAATTCATACCTTATAACGCTTTTTAACGAAATAATGCGAAATAATCTTTTCGGTCGCATCGAACCGGCCAAAATTTTTCCAAGTTCCAACGTTCCGACGCATCGGTCCAAACTTAAAAAACATTAAAATAATATAATAAACGCTTAATCCCTATGCATTTCGTCGAGATACATAGATTTATGCAAAAATATTCGTACCTTATGACGCCTTTTAACGAGTTATTGGGAAAGGAATGTGCGGCGTTTTCGGAGCGGTGTAACAATACTCACCGTTCCAACCTGCCGCTCGTGTCGGTCCGACGGACGGAATTTAAAAAAAAAATAAAAAGAATTCGTTACGTTCGACGAGAGTACGTCGAACTGTAACGATTTCGCTAAATACATCTGTACGTCATAACGCTTTTTAACGAGTTATTTCCAAGAGAAGAATCTCGCAGCGGCTGCGAACGTTTCGAAGCTTTAACGCGTTGCTCGCTCGCTCCGCTCGCTCGAAAAGAAACATAGCCTAACCCAAAACCAATCCCTATCGCGTTCTTTCCTCGACTTTTATTCGATTCTGCGAACTTGCGGGATCGGTTTTGGGTTAGGCTAGATTCTTACGAGCGAGCGCAGCGAGCGAGCAACGATCGCAATTTCCATACGCTTTAAACGTATATATCTTCATCGATCGTTACATCGTCGAAAAACGTTCCTCCGCGTGAGCGAGTGGTGCGCGCGTGCGCACGTCGCGTCTCGCCTCGCAACGTACTTATAGAGAATGGTATCTACGCCGCCGCCTACCAGCGACTCGGAGTGTGCGCGCGCAGCGCTAGCGGCAGCGCAGGCGCGGCCGGGCTAGCGGCCGTGCGCTTATGGTGCAAAACCTCCGTAGCAACGTACCGTTCGGAAGGACGCTGGAACTTAGTCGCGCGAATGCTCGATCATTACTGTACAAAGGCGATGTCAAACCATCGACATATTTTAACAGACGCGTTATTAACATAATATAAATGGATTTTTACCAAAAAATTAATTTTCTTTCATCGAAAAATTGCATCAGTAAACATAATATTTTATCGACTTGGGACACAAATAAAGTTAATAGTCCATTAGAATACGTTAAAATAAGTCGAAATATGCAAAAAATATATACCTTGTAACATTAATTGTCGAAAAAATTACAAAAATATCCCAACCGTATCAGTCCACCGAAGCCTAATTTTTTAAAAAATTCGACAAAAATGCTTAATCCCGATGTATATAATAGAGATGAAAGGATTTCTGTAAAAAATTCATACCTTATAACGCTTTTTAACGAAATAATGCGAAATAATCTTTTCGGTCGCATCGAACCGGCCGAAATTTTTCCAAGTTCCAACGTCCCGGTGCATGGGTCCAAACTTTAAAAACATTAAAATAATAAAATAAACGTTTAATCCCTATGCATTTCGTCGAGATGCATCGATTTGTGCAAATTATTCGTATCTTATGACGCTTTTTAACGAGTTATTGGGAGAGGAAATTGCGGTGTTTTCGGAGCGGTGTAACAATACTCACCGTTCCAACCTGCCGCTCGTGTCGGTCCGACGGACGGAATTTAAAAAAAAAAATAAAAAGAATTCGTTACGTTCGACGAGAGTACGTCGAACTGTAACGATTTCGCTAAATACATCTGTACGTCATAACGCTTTTTAACGAGTTATTTCCAAGAGAAGAATCTCGCAGCGGCTGCGAACGTTTCGAAGCTTTAACGCGTTGCTCGCTCGCTCCGCTCGCTCGAAAAGAAACATAGCCTAACCCAAAACCAATCCCTATCGCGTTCTTTCCTCGACTTTTATTCGATTCTGCGAACTTGCGGGATCGGTTTTGGGTTAGGCTAGATTCTTACGAGCGAGCGCAGCGAGCGAGCAACGATCGCAATTTCCATACGCTTTAAACGTATATATCTTCATCGATCGTTACATCGTCGAAAAACGTTCCTCCGCGTGAGCGAGTGGTGCGCGCGTGCGCACGTCGCGTCTCGCCTCGCAACGTACTTATAGAGAATGGTATCTACGCCGCCGCCTACCAGCGACTCGGAGTGTGCGCGCGCAGCGCTAGCGGCAGCGCAGGCGCGGCCGGGCTAGCGGCCGTGCGCTTATGGTGCAAAACCTCCGTAGCAACGTACCGTTCGGAAGGACGCTGGAACTTAGTCGCGCGAATGCTCGATCATTACTGTACAAAGGCGATGTCAAACCATCGACATATTTTACCAGACGCATTATTAACATAATATAAATGGATTTTTACCAAAAAATTAATTTTCTTTCATCGAAAAATTGCATCAGTAAACATAATATTTTATCGACTTGAGACACAAATAAAGTTAATAGTCGATTAGAATACGTTAAAATAAGTCGAAATATGCAAAAAATATATACCTTGTAACATTAATTGTCGAAAAAATTACAAAAATATCCCAACCGTATCAGTCCGCCGAAGCCTAATTTTTTAAAAAATTCGACAAAAATGCTTAATCCCGATGTATATAATAGAGATGAAAGGATTTCTGTAAAAAATTCATACCTTATAACGCTTTTTAACGAAATAATGCGAAATAATCTTTTCGGTCGCATCGAACCGGCCAAAATTTTTCCAAGTTCCAACGTTCCGACGCATCGGTCCAAACTTTAAAAACATTAAAATAATAAAATAAACGTTTAATCCCTATGCATTTCGTCGAGATGCATCGATTTGTGCAAATTATTCGTATCTTATGACGCGTTTTAACGAGTTATTGGGAGAGGAAATTGCGGTGTTTTCGGAGCGGTGTAACAATACTCACCGTTCCAACCTGCCGCTCGTGTCGGTCCGACGGACGGAATTTAAAAAAAAAATAAAAAGAATTCGTTACGTTCGACGAGAGTACGTCGAACTGTAACGATTTCGCTAAATACATCAGTACGTCATAACGCATTTTAACGAGTTATTTCCAAGAGAAGAATCTCGCAGCGGCTGCGAACGTTTCGAAGCTTTAAGGCGTTGCTCGCTCGCTCCGCTCGCTCGAAAAGAAACATAGCCTAACCCATAACCAATCCCTATCGCGTTCTTTCCTCGACTTTTATTCGATTCTGCGAACTTGCGGGATCGGTTTTGGGTTAGGCTAGATTCTTACGAGCGAGCGCAGCGAGCGAGCAACGATTGCAATTTCCATACGCTTTAAACGTATATATCTTCATCGATCGTTACATCGTCGAAAAACGTTCCTCCGCGTGAGCGAGTGGTGCGCGCGTGCGCACGTCGCGTCTCGCCTCGCAACGTACTTATAGAGAATGGTATCTACGCCGCCGCCTACCAGCGACTCGGAGTGTGCGCGCGCAGCGCTAGCGGCAGCGCAGGCGCGGCCGGGCTAGCGGCCGTGCGCTTATGGTGCAAAACCTCCGTAGCAACGTACCGTTCGGAAGGACGCTGGAACTTAGTCGCGCGAATGCTCGATCATTACTGTACAAAGGCGATGTCAAACCATCGACATATTTTAACAGACGCGTTATTAACATAATATAAATGGATTTTTACCAAAAAATTAATTTTCTTTCATCGAAAAATTGCATCAGTAAACATAATATTTTATCGACTTGGGACACAAATAAAGTTAATAGTCGATTAGAATACGTTAAAATAAGTCGAAATATGCAAAAAATATATACCTTGTAACATTAATTGTCGAAAAAATTACAAAAATATCCCAACCGTATCAGTCCGCCGAAGCCTAATTTTTTAAAAAATTCGACAAAAATGCTTAATCCCGATGTATATAATAGAGATGAAAGGATTTCTGTAAAAAATTCATACCTTATAACGCTTTTTAACGAAATAATGCGAAATAATCTTTTCGGTGGCATCGAACCGGCCAAAATTTTTCCAAGTTCCAACGTTCCGACGCATCGGTCCAAACTTAAAAAACATTAAAATAATATAATAAACGCTTAATCCCTATGCATTTCGTCGAGATACATAGATTTATGCAAAAATATTTGTTTCGTCGACCATTCGCGGAGAGACGCGATCGCGAGAAGGCACGTCAACGGGGGTCGTAAATTCCCGGTGCGATTAGATAATCGACGCCACCAAATGATCGATCCCCTGATTTCTGTTACGATAATAGGGGTGGTTCAACTGAATTTACACTGAATTAACAGGTATAAATTAATGTTTATTCCAACAACTTTATATAGAAAAATAGTTACATTGATGCGTATGTATAAGTTATGTAAATGACTGATTT
The DNA here is from genome assembly GCA_936014575.1 of Bombus lapidarius. Lineage (NCBI taxonomy): Eukaryota > Metazoa > Arthropoda > Insecta > Hymenoptera > Apidae > Bombus > Bombus lapidarius. Next base: position 52,552 of record CAKXZU010000382.1, on the reverse strand, counting down.
ATGGTTTGAAACTCGGTAAGGACATGTTGACTATTCTAACGGTGAAGAATAAGTAAGTTAAAGTGGCGATGTTGTGTCGGAGGAACGCCTAGTGATGGGTGTGTCTAAAGACGTGAGAAAGCTGATTTGTTCATGGCGATTTTGGTTAGGAAAAGTGAGGGCAGTAGACTTGTTTCTGATTGGATAGAAGAAGGTTGATGGACTAGGAAGGGTCTTAGCCGCCCTCGATAGATAGTTCTTAGTGTAACGTGAGCTTAACGAACTTATGGTCGGTTCTTAAGACTATTAAGGGACGAGATAATGACGTGCGGACATCTGGTTGTCATCCTGCTCGCGGTGTGTGGCCTGGTCTAGGTAGAGTGTCGCTCGACGTAACGATATTCGTACCTTATAACGCTTTTTAAGGAAATAACTCGAAAAAACCTTTCGATTTCGTAATTTTTCCGTACCGATTAAAAATTTTTTAAACGTTCCAGGGACGAAATAAACGCTTATTTCCGATGCATTTCGTCGAGATGCATCGATTTATGCAAAAATATTCGTACCTTATGACGCCTTTTAACGAGTTATTGGGAAAGGAATGTGCGGCGTTTTCGGAGCGGTGTAACAATACTCACCGTTCCAACCTGCCGCTCGTGTCGGTCCGACGGACGGAATTTAAAGAAAAAAATAAAAAGAATTCGTTACGTTCGACGAGAGTACGTCGAACTGTAACGATTTCGCTAAATACATCTGTACGTCATAACGCTTTTTAACGAGTTATTTCCAAGAGAAGAATCTCGCAGCGGCTGCGAACGTTTCGAAGCTTTAAGGCGTTGCTCGCTCGCTCCGCTCGCTCGAAAAGAAACATAGCCTAACCCATAACCAATCCCTATCGCGTTCTTTCCTCGACTTTTATTCGATTCTGCGAACTTGCGGGATCGGTTTTGGGTTAGGCTAGATTCTTACGAGCGAGCGCAGCGAGCGAGCAACGATCGCAATTTCCATACGCTTTAAACGTATATATCTTCATCGATCGTTACATCGTCGAAAAACGTTCCTCCGCGTGAGCGAGTGGTGCGCGCGTGCGCACGTCGCGTCTCGCCTCGCAACGTACTTATAGAGAATGGTATCTACGCCGCCGCCTACCAGCGACTCGGAGTGTGCGCGCGCAGCGCTAGCGGCAGCGCAGGCGCGGCCGGGCTAGCGGCCGTGCGCTTATGGTGCAAAACCTCCGTAGCAACGTACCGTTCGGAAGGACGCTGGAACTTAGTCGCGCGAATGCTCGATCATTACTGTACAAAGGCGATGTCAAACCATCGACATATTTTAACAGACGCGTTATTAACATAATATAAATGGATTTTTACCAACAAATTAATTTTCATTCATCGAAAAATTGCATCAGTAAACATAATATTTTATCGACTTGGGACACAAATAAAGTTAATAGTCGATTAGAATACGTTAAAATAAGTCGAAATATGCAAAAAATATATACCTTGTAACATTAATTGTCGAAAAAATTACAAAAATATCCCAACCGTATCAGTCCGCCGAAGCCTAATTTTTTAAAAAATTCGACAAAAATGCTTAATCCCGATGTATATAATAGAGATGAAAGGATTTCTGTAAAAAATTCATACCTTATAACGCTTTTTAACGAAATAAAGCGAAATAATCTTATCGGTCGCATCGAACCGGCCAAAATTTTTCCAAGTTCCAACGTTCCGACGCATCGGTCCAAACTTAAAAAACATTAAAATAATATAATAAACGCTTAATCCCTATGCATTTCGTCGAGATACATAGATTTATGCAAAAATATTTGTTTCGTCGACCATTCGCGGAGAGACGCGATCGCAAGAAGGCACGTCAACGGGGGTCGTAAATTCCCGTTACGATTAGATAATCGACGCCACCAAATGATCGATCCCCTGATTTCTGTTACGATAATAGGGGTGGTTCAACTGAATTTACACTGAATTAACAGGTATAAATTAATGTTTATTCCAACAACTTTATATAGAAAAATAGTTACACTGATGCGTATGTATAAGTTATGTAAATGACTGATTTATGGTTTGAAACTCGGTAAGGACATGTTGACTATTCTAACGGTGAAGAATAAGTAAGTTAAAGTGGCGATGTTGTGTCGGAGGAACGCCTAGTGATGGGTGTGTCTAAAGACGTGAGAAAGCTGATTTGTTCATGGCGATTTTGGTTAGGAAAAGTGAGGGCAGTAGACTTGTTTCTGATTGGATAGAAGAAGGTTGATGGACTAGGAAGGGTCTTAGCCGCCCTCGATAGATAGTTCTTAGTGTAACGTGAGCTTAACGAACTTATGGTCGGTTCTTAAGACTATTAAGGGACGAGATAATGACGTGCGGACATCTGGTTGTCATCCTGCTCGCGGTGTGTGGCCTGGTCTAGGTAGAGTGTCGCTCGACGTAACGATATTCGTACCTTATAACGCTTTTTAAGGAAATAACTCGAAAAAACCTTTCGATTTCGTAATTTTTCCGTACCGATTAAAAATTTTTTAAACGTTCCAGGGACGAAATAAACGCTTATTTCCGATGCATTTCGTCGAGATGCATCGATTTATGCAAAAATATTCGTACCTTATGACGCCTTTTAACGAGTTATTGGGAAAGGAATGTGCGGCGTTTTCGGAGCGGTGTAACAATACTCACCGTTCCAACCTGCCGCTCGTGTCGGTCCGACGGACGGAATTTAAAAAAAAAAATAAAAAGAATTCGTTACGTTCGACGAGAGTACGTCGAACTGTAACGATTTCGCTAAATACATCTGTACGTCATAACGCTTTTTAACGAGTTATTTCCAAGAGAAGAATCTCGCAGCGGCTGCGAACGTTTCGAAGCTTTAAGGCGTTGCTCGCTCGCTCCGCTCGCTCGAAAAGAAACATAGCCTAACCCATAACCAATCCCTATCGCGTTCTTTCCTCGACTTTTATTCGATTCTGCGAACTTGCGGGATCGGTTTTGGGTTAGGCTAGATTCTTACGAGCGAGCGCAGCGAGCGAGCAACGATCGCAATTTCCATACGCTTTAAACGTATATATCTTCATCGATCGTTACATCGTCGAAAAACGTTCCTCCGCGTGAGCGAGTGGTGCGCGCGTGCGCACGTCGCGTCTCGCCTCGCAACGTACTTATAGAGAATGGTATCTACGCCGCCGCCTACCAGCGACTCGGAGTGTGCGCGCGCAGCGCTAGCGGCAGCGCAGGCGCGGCCGGGCTAGCGGTCGTGCGCTTATGGTGCAAAACCTCCGTAGCAACGTACCGTTCGGAAGGACGCTGGAACTTAGTTGCGCGAATGCTCGATCATTACTGTACAAAGGCGATGTCAAACCATCGACATATTTTAACAGACGCGTTATTAACATAATATAAATGGATTTTTACCAAAAAATTAATTTTCTTTCATCGAAAAATTGCATCAGTAAACATAATATTTTATCGACTTGGGACACAAATAAAGTTAATAGTCCATTAGAATACGTTAAAATAAGTCGAAATATGCAAAAAATATATACCTTGTAACATTAATTGTCGAAAAAATTACAAAAATATCCCAACCGTATCAGTCCGCCGAAGCCTAATTTTTTAAAAAATTCGACAAAAATGCTTAATCCCGATGTATATAATAGAGATGAAAGGATTTCTGTAAAAAATTCATACCTTATAACGCTTTTTAACGAAATAATGCGAAATAATCTTTTCGGTGGCATCGAACCGGCCAAAATTTTTCCAAGTTCCAACGTTCCGACGCATCGGTCCAAACTTAAAAAACATTAAAATAATATAATAAACGCTTAATCCCTATGCATTTCGTCGAGATACATAGATTTATGCAAAAATATTTGTTTCGTCGACCATTCGCGGAGAGACGCGATCGCGAGAAGGCACGTCAACGGGGGTCGTAAATTCCCGTTACGATTAGATAATCGACGCCACCAAATGATCGATCCCCTGATTTCTGTTACGATAATAGGGGTGGTTCAACTGAATTTACACTGAATTAACAGGTATAAATTAATGTTTATTCCAACAACTTTATATAGAAAAATAGTTACATTGATGCGTATGTATAAGTTATGTAAATGACTGATTTATGGTTTGAAACTCGGTAAGGACATGTTGACTATTCTAACGGTGAAGAATAAGTAAGTTAAAGTGGCGATGTTGTGTCGGAGGAACGCCTAGTGATGGGTGTGTCTAAAGACGTGAGAAAGCTGATTTGTTCATGGCGATTTTGGTTAGGAAAAGTGAGGGCAGTAGACTTGTTTCTGATTGGATAGAAGAAGGTTGATGGACTAGGAAGGGTCTTAGCCGCCCTCGATAGATAGTTCTTAGTGTAACGTGAGCTTAACGAACTTATGGTCGGTTCTTAAGACTATTAAGGGACGAGATAATGACGTGCGGACATCTGGTTGTCATCCTGCTCGCGGTGTGTGGCCTGGTCTAGGTAGAGTGTCGCTCGACGTAACGATATTCGTACCTTATAACGCTTTTTAAGGAAATAACTCGAAAAAACCTTTCGATTTCGTAATTTTTCCGTACCGATTAAAAATTTTTTAAACGTTCCAGGGACGAAATAAACGCTTATTTCCGATGCATTTCGTCGAGATGCATCGATTTATGCAAAAATATTCGTACCTTATGACGCCTTTTAACGAGTTATTGGGAAAGGAATGTGCGGCGTTTTCGGAGCGGTGTAACAATACTCACCGTTCCAACCTGCCGCTCGTGTCGGTCCGACGGACGGAATTTAAAGAAAAAAATAAAAAGAATTCGTTACGTTCGACGAGAGTACGTCGAACTGTAACGATTTCGCTAAATACATCTGTACGTCATAACGCTTTTTAACGAGTTATTTCCAAGAGAAGAATCTCGCAGCGGCTGCGAACGTTTCGAAGCTTTAAGGCGTTGCTCGCTCGCTCCGCTCGCTCGAAAAGAAACATAGCCTAACCCATAACCAATCCCTATCGCGTTCTTTCCTCGACTTTTATTCGATTCTGCGAACTTGCGGGATCGGTTTTGGGTTAGGCTAGATTCTTACGAGCGAGCGCAGCGAGCGAGCAACGATCGCAATTTCCATACGCTTTAAACGTATATATCTTCATCGATCGTTACATCGTCGAAAAACGTTCCTCCGCGTGAGCGAGTGGTGCGCGCGTGCGCACGTCGCGTCTCGCCTCGCAACGTACTTATAGAGAATGGTATCTACGCCGCCGCCTACCAGCGACTCGGAGTGTGCGCGCGCAGCGCTAGCGACAGCGCAGGCGCGGCCGGGCTGGCGGCCGTGCGCTTATGGTGCAAAACCTCCGTAGCAACGTACCGTTCGGAAGGACGCTGGAACTTAGTCGCGCGAATGCTCGATCATTACTGTACAAAGGCGATGTCAAACCATCGACATATTTTAACAGAAGCGTTATTAACATAATATAAATGGATTTTTACCAAAAAATTAATTTTCTTTCATCGAAAAATTACATCAGTAAACATAATATTTTATCGACTTGGGACACAAATAAAGTTAATAGTCGATTAGAATACGTTAAAATAAGTCGAAATATGCAAAAAATATATACCTTGTAACATTAATTGTCGAAAAAATTACAAAAATATCCCAACCGTATCAGTCCGCCGAAGCCTAATTTTTTAAAAAATTCGACAAAAATGCTTAATCCCGATGTATATAATAGAGATGAAAGGATTTCTGTAAAAAATTCATACCTTATAACGCTTTTTAACGAAATAATGCGAAATAATCTTTTCGGTCGCATCGAACCGGCCAAAATTTTTCCAAGTTCCAACGTCCCGGTGCATGGGTCCAAACTTAAAAAACAATAAAATAATATAATAAACGCTTAATCCCTATGCATTTCGTCGAGATACATAGATTTATGCAAAAATATTTGTTTCGTCGACCATTCGCGGAGAGACGCGATCGCAAGAAGGCACGTCAACGGGGGTCGTAAATTCCCGTTACGATTAGATAATCGACGCCACCAAATGATCGATCCCCTGATTTCTGTTACGATAATAGGGGTGGTTCAACTGAATTTACACTGAATTAACAGGTATAAATTAATGTTTATTCCAACAACTTTATATAGAAAAATAGTTACACTGATGCGTATGTATAAGTTATGTAAATGACTGATTTATGGTTTGAAACTCGGTAAGGACATGTTGACTATTCTAACGGTGAAGAATAAGTAAGTTAAAGTGGCGATGTTGTGTCGGAGGAACGCCTAGTGATGGGTGTGTCTAAAGACGTGAGAAAGCTGATTTGTTCATGGCGATTTTGGTTAGGAAAAGTGAGGGCAGTAGACTTGTTTCTGATTGGATAGAAGAAGGTTGATGGACTAGGAAGGGTCTTAGCCGCCCTCGATAGATAGTTCTTAGTGTAACGTGAGCTTAACGAACTTATGGTCGGTTCTTAAGACTATTAAGGGACGAGATAATGACGTGCGGACATCTGGTTGTCATCCTGCTCGCGGTGTGTGGCCTGGTCTAGGTAGAGTGTCGCTCGACGTAACGATATTCGTACCTTATAACGCTTTTTAAGGAAATAACTCGAAAAAACCTTTCGATTTCGTAATTTTTCCGTACCGATTAAAAATTTTTTAAACGTTCCAGGGACGAAATAAACGCTTATTTCCGATGCATTTCGTCGAGATGCATCGATTTATGCAAAAATATTCGTACCTTATGACGCCTTTTAACGAGTTATTGGGAAAGGAATGTGCGGCGTTTTCGGAGCGGTGTAACAATACTCACCGTTCCAACCTGCCGCTCGTGTCGGTCCGACGGACGGAATTTAAAAAAAAAAATAAAAAGAATTCGTTACGTTCGACGAGAGTACGTCGAACTGTAACGATTTCGCTAAATACATCTGTACGTCATAACGCTTTTTAACGAGTTATTTCCAAGAGAAGAATCTCGCAGCGGCTGCGAACGTTTCGAAGCTTTAAGGCGTTGCTCGCTCGCTCCGCTCGCTCGAAAAGAAACATAGCCTAACCCATAACCAATCCCTATCGCGTTCTTTCCTCGACTTTTATTCGATTCTGCGAACTTGCGGGATCGGTTTTGGGTTAGGCTAGATTCTTACGAGCGAGCGCAGCGAGCGAGCAACGATCGCAATTTCCATACGCTTTAAACGTATATATCTTCATCGATCGTTACATCGTCGAAAAACGTTCCTCCGCGTGAGCGAGTGGTGCGCGCGTGCGCACGTCGCGTCTCGCCTCGCAACGTACTTATAGAGAATGGTATCTACGCCGCCGCCTACCAGCGACTCGGAGTGTGCGCGCGCAGCGCTAGCGGCAGCGCAGGCGCGGCCGGGCTAGCGGTCGTGCGCTTATGGTGCAAAACCTCCGTAGCAACGTACCGTTCGGAAGGACGCTGGAACTTAGTTGCGCGAATGCTCGATCATTACTGTACAAAGGCGATGTCAAACCATCGACATATTTTAACAGACGCGTTATTAACATAATATAAATGGATTTTTACCAAAAAATTAATTTTCTTTCATCGAAAAATTGCATCAGTAAACATAATATTTTATCGACTTGGGACACAAATAAAGTTAATAGTCCATTAGAATACGTTAAAATAAGTCGAAATATGCAAAAAATATATACCTTGTAACATTAATTGTCGAAAAAATTACAAAAATATCCCAACCGTATCAGTCCGCCGAAGCCTAATTTTTTAAAAAATTCGACAAAAATGCTTAATCACGATGTATATAATAGAGATGAAAGGATTTCTGTAAAAAATTCATACCTTATAACGCTTTTTAACGAAATAATGCGAAATAATCTTTTCGGTGGCATCGAACCGGCCAAAATTTTTCCAAGTTCCAACGTTCCGACGCATCGGTCCAAACTTAAAAAACATTAAAATAATATAATAAACGCTTAATCCCTATGCATTTCGTCGAGATACATAGATTTATGCAAAAATATTTGTTTCGTCGACCATTCGCGGAGAGACGCGATCGCGAGAAGGCACGTCAACGGGGGTCGTAAATTCCCGTTACGATTAGATAATCGACGCCACCAAATGATCGATCCCCTGATTTCTGTTACGATAATAGGGGTGGTTCAACTGAATTTACACTGAATTAACAGGTATAAATTAATGTTTATTCCAACAACTTTATATAGAAAAATAGTTACATTGATGCGTATGTATAAGTTATGTAAATGACTGATTTATGGTTTGAAACTCGGTAAGGACATGTTGACTATTCTAACGGTGAAGAATAAGTAAGTTAAAGTGGCGATGTTGTGTCGGAGGAACGCCTAGTGATGGGTGTGTCTAAAGACGTGAGAAAGCTGATTTGTTCATGGCGATTTTGGTTAGGAAAAGTGAGGGCAGTAGACTTGTTTCTGATTGGATAGAAGAAGGTTGATGGACTAGGAAGGGTCTTAGCCGCCCTCGATAGATAGTTCTTAGTGTAACGTGAGCTTAACGAACTTATGGTCGGTTCTTAAGACTATTAAGGGACGAGATAATGACGTGCGGACATCTGGTTGTCATCCTGCTCGCGGTGTGTGGCCTGGTCTAGGTAGAGTGTCGCTCGACGTAACGATATTCGTACCTTATAACGCTTTTTAAGGAAATAACTCGAAAAAACCTTTCGATTTCGTAATTTTTCCGTACCGATTAAAAATTTTTTAAACGTTCCAGGGACGAAATAAACGCTTATTTCCGATGCATTTCGTCGAGATGCATCGATTTATGCAAAAATATTCGTACCTTATGACGCCTTTTAACGAGTTATTGGGAAAGGAATGTGCGGCGTTTTCGGAGCGGTGTAACAATACTCACCGTTCCAACCTGCCGCTCGTGTCGGTCCGACGGACGGAATTTAAAGAAAAAAATAAAAAGAATTCGTTACGTTCGACGAGAGTACGTCGAACTGTAACGATTTCGCTAAATACATCTGTACGTCATAACGCTTTTTAACGAGTTATTTCCAAGAGAAGAATCTCGCAGCGGCTGCGAACGTTTCGAAGCTTTAAGGCGTTGCTCGCTCGCTCCGCTCGCTCGAAAAGAAACATAGCCTAACCCATAACCAATCCCTATCGCGTTCTTTCCTCGACTTTTATTCGATTCTGCGAACTTGCGGGATCGGTTTTGGGTTAGGCTAGATTCTTACGAGCGAGCGCAGCGAGCGAGCAACGATCGCAATTTCCATACGCTTTAAACGTATATATCTTCATCGATCGTTACATCGTCGAAAAACGTTCCTCCGCGTGAGCGAGTGGTGCGCGCGTGCGCACGTCGCGTCTCGCCTCGCAACGTACTTATAGAGAATGGTATCTACGCCGCCGCCTACCAGCGACTCGGAGTGTGCGCGCGCAGCGCTAGCGACAGCGCAGGCGCGGCCGGGCTGGCGGCCGTGCGCTTATGGTGCAAAACCTCCGTAGCAACGTACCGTTCGGAAGGACGCTGGAACTTAGTCGCGCGAATGCTCGATCATTACTGTACAAAGGCGATGTCAAACCATCGACATATTTTAACAGAAGCGTTATTAACATAATATAAATGGATTTTTACCAAAAAATTAATTTTCTTTCATCGAAAAATTACATCAGTAAACATAATATTTTATCGACTTGGGACACAAATAAAGTTAATAGTCGATTAGAATACGTTAAAATAAGTCGAAATATGCAAAAAATATATACCTTGTAACATTAATTGTCGAAAAAATTACAAAAATATCCCAACCGTATCAGTCCGCCGAAGCCTAATTTTTTAAAAAATTCGACAAAAATGCTTAATCCCGATGTATATAATAGAGATGAAAGGATTTCTGTAAAAAATTCATACCTTATAACGCTTTTTAACGAAATAATGCGAAATAATCTTTTCGGTCGCATCGAACCGGCCAAAATTTTTCCAAGTTCCAACGTCCCGGTGCATGGGTCCAAACTTAAAAAACAATAAAATAATATAATAAACGCTTAATCCCTATGCATTTCGTCGAGATACATAGATTTATGCAAAAATATTTGTTTCGTCGACCATTCGCGGAGAGACGCGATCGCAAGAAGGCACGTCAACGGGGGTCGTAAATTCCCGTTACGATTAGATAATCGACGCCACCAAATGATCGATCCCCTGATTTCTGTTACGATAATAGGGGTGGTTCAACTGAATTTACACTGAATTAACAGGTATAAATTAATGTTTATTCCAACAACTTTATATAGAAAAATAGTTACACTGATGCGTATGTATAAGTTATGTAAATGACTGATTTATGGTTTGAAACTCGGTAAGGACATGTTGACTATTCTAACGGTGAAGAATAAGTAAGTTAAAGTGGCGATGTTGTGTCGGAGGAACGCCTAGTGATGGGTGTGTCTAAAGACGTGAGAAAGCTGATTTGTTCATGGCGATTTTGGTTAGGAAAAGTGAGGGCAGTAGACTTGTTTCTGATTGGATAGAAGAAGGTTGATGGACTAGGAAGGGTCTTAGCCGCCCTCGATAGATAGTTCTTAGTGTAACGTGAGCTTAACGAACTTATGGTCGGTTCTTAAGACTATTAAGGGACGAGATAATGACGTGCGGACATCTGGTTGTCATCCTGCTCGCGGTGTGTGGCCTGGTCTAGGTAGAGTGTCTCTCGACGTAACGATATTCGTACCTTATAACGCTTTTTAAGGAAATAACTCGAAAAAACCTTTCGATTTCGTAATTTTTCCGTACCGATTAAAAATTTTTTAAACGTTCCAGGGACGAAATAAACGCTTATTTCCGATGCATTTCGTTGAGATGCATCGATTTATGCAAAAATATTCGTACCTTATGACGCCATTTAACGAGTTATTGGGAAAGGAATGTGCGGCGTTTTCGGAGCGGTGTAACAATACTCACCGTTCCAACCTGCCGCTCGTGTCGGTCCGACGGACGGAATTTAAAAAAAAAAAATAAAAAGAATTCGTTACGTTCGACGAGAGTACGTCGAACTGTAACGATTTCGCTAAATACATCTGTACGTCATAACGCTTTTTAACGAGTTATTTCCAAGAGAAGAATCTCGCAGCGGCTGCGAACGTTTCGAAGCTTTAACGCGTTGCTCGCTCGCTCCGCTCGCTCGAAAAGAAACATAGCCTAACCCAAAACCAATCCCTATCGCGTTCTTTCCTCGACTTTTATTCGATTCTGCGAACGTGCGGGATCGGTTTTGGGTTAGGCTAGATTCTTACGAGCGAGCGCAGCGAGCGAGCAACGATCGCAATTTCCATACGCTTTAAACGTATATATCTTCATCGATCGTTACATCGTCGAAAAACGTTCCTCCGCGTGAGCGAGTGGTGCGCGCGTGCGCACGTCGCGTCTCGCCTCGCAACGTACTTATAGAGAATGGTATCTACGCCGCCGCCTACCAGCGACTCGGAGTGTGCGCGCGCAGCGCTAGCGGCAGCGCAGGCGCGGCCGGGCTAGCGGCCGTGCGCTTATGGTGCAAAACCTCCGTAGCAACGTACCGTTCGGAAGGACGCTGGAAATTAGTCGCGCGAATGCTCGATCATTACTGTACAAAGGCGATGTCAAACCATCGACATATTTTAACAGACGCGTTATTAACATAATATAAATGGATTTTTACCAAAAAATTAATTTTTTTTCATCGAAATATTGCATCAGTAAACATAATATTTTATCGACTTGGGACACAAATAAAGTTAATAGTCGATTAGAATACGTTAAAATAAGTCGAAATATGCAAAAAATATATACCTTGTAACATTAATTGTCGAAAAAATTACAAAAATATCCCAACCGTATCAGTCCGCCGAAGCCTAATTTTTTAAAAAATTCGACAAAAATGCTTAATCCCGATGTATATAATAGAGATGAAAGGATTTCTGTAAAAAATTCATACCTTATAACGCTTTTTAACGAAATAATGCGAAATAATCTTTTCGGTCGCATCGAACCGGCCGAAATTTTTCCAAGTTCCAACGTCCCGGTGCATGGGTCCAAACTTAAAAAACATTAAAATAATAAAATAAACGTTTAATCCCTATGCATTTCGTCGAGATGCATCGATTTGTGCAAAATATTCGTATCTTATGACGCTTTTTAACGAGTTATTGGGAGAGGAAATTGCGGTGTTTTCGGAGCGGTGTAACAATACTCACCGTTCCAACCTGCCGCTCGTGTCGGTCCGACGGACGGAATTTAAAAAAAAAAATAAAAAGAATTCGTTACGTTCGACGAGAGTACGTCGAACTGTAACGATTTCGCTAAATACATCTGTACGTCATAACGCTTTTTAACGAGTTATTTCCAAGAGAAGAATCTCGCAGCGGCTGCGAACGTTTCGAAGCTTTAACGCGTTGCTCGCTCGCTTCGCTCGCTGGAAAAGAAACACAGCCTAACCCAAAACCAATCCCTATCGCGTTCTTTCCTCGACTTTTATTCGATTCTGCGAACGTGCGGGATCGGTTTTGGGTTAGGCTAGATTCTTACGAGCGAGCGCAGCGAGCGAGCAACGATCGCAATTTCCATACGCTTTAAACGTATATATCTTCATCGATCGTTACATCGTCGAAAAACGTTCCTCCGCGTGAGCGAGTGGTGCGCGCGTGCGCACGTCGCGTCTCGCCTCGCAACGTACTTATAGAGAATGGTATCTACGCCGCCGCCTACCAGCGACTCGGAGTGTGCGCGCGCAGCGCTAGCGGCAGCGCAGGCGCGGCCGGGCTAGCGGCCGTGCGCTTATGGTGCAAAACCTCCGTAGCAACGTACCGTTCGGAAGGACGCTGGAACTTAGTCGCGCGAATGCTCGATCATTACTGTACAAAGGCGATGTCAAACCATCGACATATTTTAACAGACGCGTTATTAACATAATATAAATGGATTTTTACCAAAAAATTAATTTTCTTTCATCGAAAAATTGCATCAGTAAACATAATATTTTATCGACTTGGGACACAAATAAAGTTAATAGTCGATTAGAATACGTTAAAATAAGTCGAACTATGCAAAAAATATATACCTTGTAACATTAATTGTCGAAAAAATTACAAAAATATCCCAACCGTATCAGTCCGCCGAAGCCTAATTTTTTAAAAAATTCGACAAAAATGCTTAATCCCGATGTATATAATAGAGATGAAAGGATTTCTGTAAAAAATTCATACCTTATAACGCTTTTTAACGAAATAATGCGAAATAATCTTTTCGGTCGCATCGAACCGGCCAAAATTTTTCCAAGTTCCAACGTTCCGACGCATCGGTCCAAACTTAAAAAACATTAAAATAATATAATAAACGCTTAATCCCTATGCATTTCGTCGAGATACATAGATTTATGCAAAAATATTTGTTTCGTCGACCATTCGCGGAGAGACGCGATCGCGAGAAGGCACGTCAACGGGGGTCGTAAATTCCTGTTTCGATTAGATAATCGACGCCACCAAATGATCGATCCCCTGATTTCTGTTACGATAATAGGGGTGGTTCAACTGAATTTACACTGAATTAACAGGTATAAATTAATGTTTATTCCAACAACTTTATATAGAAAAATAGTTACACTGATGCGTATGTATAAGTTATGTAAATGACTGATTTATGGTTTGAAACTCGGTAAGGACATGTTGACTATTCTAACGGTGAAGAATAAGTAAGTTAAAGTGGCGATGTTGTGTCGGAGGAACGCCTAGTGATGGGTGTGTCTAAAGACGTGAGAAAGCTGATTTGTTCATGGCGATTTTGGTTAGGAAAAGTGAGGGCAGTAGACTTGTTTCTGATTGGATAGAAGAAGGTTGATGGACTAGGAAGGGTCTTAGCCGCCCTCGATAGATAGTTCTTAGTGTAACGTGAGCTTAACGAACTTATGGTCGGTTCTTAAGACTATTAAGGGACGAGATAATGACGTGCGGACATCTGGTTGTCATCCTGCTCGCGGTGTGTGGCCTGGTCTAGGTAGAGTGTCGCTCGACGTAACGATATTCGTACCTTATAACGCTTTTTAAGGAAATAACTCGAAAAAACCTTTCGATTTCGTAATTTTTCCGTACCGATTAAAAATTTTTTAAACGTTCCAGGGACGAAATAAACGCTTATTTCCGATGCATTTCGTTGAGATGCATCGATTTATGCAAAAATATTCGTACCTTATGACGCCATTTAACGAGTTATTGGGAAAGGAATGTGCGGCGTTTTCGGAGCGGTGTAACAATACTCACCGTTCCAACCTGCCGCTCGTGTCGGTCCGACGGACGGAATTTAAAAAAAAAAAATAAAAAGAATTCGTTACGTTCGACGAGAGTACGTCGAACTGTAACGATTTCGCTAAATACATCTGTACGTCATAACGCTTTTTAACGAGTTATTTCCAAGAGAAGAATCTCGCAGCGGCTGCGAACGTTTCGAAGCTTTAACGCGTTGCTCGCTCGCTCCGCTCGCTCGAAAAGAAACATAGCCTAACCCAAAACCAATCCCTATCGCGTTCTTTCCTCGACTTTTATTAGATTCTGCGAACGTGCGGGATCGGTTTTGGGTTAGGCTAGATTCTTACGAGCGAGCGCAGCGAGCGAGCAACGATCGCAATTTCCATACGCTTTAAACGTATATATCTTCATCGATCGTTACATCGTCGAAAAACGTTCCTCCGCGTGAGCGAGTGGTGCGCGCGTGCGCACGTCGCGTCTCGCCTCGCAACGTACTTATAGAGAATGGTATCTACGCCGCCGCCTACCAGCGACTCGGAGTGTGCGCGCGCAGCGCTAGCGGCAGCGCAGGCGCGGCCGGGCTAGCGGCCGTGCGCTTATGGTGCAAAACCTCCGTAGCAACGTACCGTTCGGAAGGACGCTGGAAATTAGTCGCGCGAATGCTCGATCATTACTGTACAAAGGCGATGTCAAACCATCGACATATTTTAACAGACGCGTTATTAACATAATATAAATGGATTTTTACCAAAAAATTAATTTTTTTTCATCGAAATATTGCATCAGTAAACATAATATTTTATCGACTTGGGACACAAATAAAGTTAATAGTCGATTAGAATACGTTAAAATAAGTCGAAATATGCAAAAAATATATACCTTGTAACATTAATTGTCGAAAAAATTACAAAAATATCCCAACCGTATCAGTCCGCCGAAGCCTAATTTTTTAAAAAATTCGACAAAAATGCTTAATCCCGATGTATATAATAGAGATGAAAGGATTTCTGTAAAAAATTCATACCTTATAACGCTTTTTAACGAAATAATGCGAAATAATCTTTTCGGTCGCATCGAACCGGCCGAAATTTTTCCAAGTTCCAACGTCCCGGTGCATGGGTCCAAACTTAAAAAACATTAAAATAATAAAATAAACGTTTAATCCCTATGCATTTCGTCGAGATGCATCGATTTGTGCAAAATATTCGTATCTTATGACGCTTTTTAACGAGTTATTGGGAGAGGAAATTGCGGCGTTTTCGGAGCGGTGTAACAATACTCACCGTTCCAACCTGCCGCTCGTGTCGGTCCGACGGACGGAATTTAAAAAAAAAAATAAAAAGAATTCGTTACGTTCGACGAGAGTACGTCGAACTGTAACGATTTCGCTAAATACATCTGTACGTCATAACGCTTTTTAACGAGTTATTTCCAAGAGAAGAATCTCGCAGCGGCTGCGAACGTTTCGAAGCTTTAACGCGTTGCTCGCTCGCTCCGCTCGCTCGAAAAGAAACATAGCCTAACCCAAAACCAATCCCTATCGCGTTCTTTCCTCGACTTTTATTCGATTCTGCGAACTTGCGGGATCGGTTTTGGGTTAGGCTAGATTCTTACGAGCGAGCGCAGCGAGCGAGCAACGATCGCAATTTCCATACGCTTTAAACGTATATATCTTCATCGATCGTTACATCGTCGAAAAACGTTCCTCCGCGTGAGCGAGTGGTGCGCGCGTGCGCACGTCGCGTCTCGCCTCGCAACGTACTTATAGAGAATGGTATATACGCCGCCGCCTACCAGCGACTCGGAGTGTGCGCGCGCAGCGCTAGCGGCAGCGCAGGCGCGGCCGGGCTAGCGGCCGTGCGCTTATGGTGCAAAACCTCCGTAGCAACGTACCGTTCGGAAGGACGCTGGAACTTAGTCGCGCGAATGCTCGATCATTACTGTACAAAGGCGATGTCAAACCATCGACATATTTTAACAGACGCGTTATTAACATAATATAAATGGATTTTTACCAAAAAATTAATTTTCTTTCATCGAAAAATTGCATCAGTAAACATAATATTTTATCGACTTGGGACACAAATAAAGTTAATAGTCGATTAGAATACGTTAAAATAAGTCGAAATATGCAAAAAATATATACCTTGTAACATTAATTGTCGAAAAAATTACAAAAATATCCCAACCGTATCAGTCCGCCGAAGCCTAATTTTTTAAAAAATTCGACAAAAATGCTTAATCCCGATGTATATAATAGAGATGAAAGGATTTCTGTAAAAAATTCATACCTTATAACGCTTTTTAACGAAATAATGCGAAATAATCTTTTCGGTCGCATCGAACCGGCCGAAATTTTTCCAAGTTCCAACGTTCCGACGCATCGGTCCAAACTTTAAAAACATTAAAATAATAAAATAAACGTTTAATCCCTATGCATTTCGTCGAGATGCATCGATTTGTGCAAATTATTCGTATCTTATGACGCTTTTTAACGAGTTATTGGGAAAGGAATGTGCGGCGTTTTCGGAGCGGTGTAACAATACTCACCGTTCCAACCTGCCGCTCGTGTCGGTCCGACGGACGGAATTTAAAAAAAAAAATAAAAAGAATTCGTTACGTTCGACGAGAGTACGTCGAACTGTAACGATTTCGCTAAATACATCTGTACGTCATAACGCTTTTTAACGAGTTATTTCCAAGAGAAGAATCTCGCAGCGGCTGCGAACGTTTCGAAGCTTTAACGCGTTGCTCGCTCGCTCCGCTCGCTCGAAAAGAAACATAGCCTAACCCAAAACCAATCCCTATCGCGTTCTTTCCTCGACTTTTATTCGATTCTGCGAACTTGCGGGATCGGTTTTGGGTTAGGCTAGATTCTTACGAGCGAGCGCAGCGAGCGAGCAACGATCGCAATTTCCATACGCTTTAAACGTATATATCTTCATCGATCGTTACATCGTCGAAAAACGTTCCTCCGCGTGAGCGAGTGGTGCGCGCGTGCGCACGTCGCGTCTCGCCTCGCAACGTACTTATAGAGAATGGTATCTACGCCGCCGCCTACCAGCGACTCGGAGTGTGCGCGCGCAGCGCTAGCGGCAGCGCAGGCGCGGCCGGGCTAGCGGCCGTGCGCTTATGGTGCAAAACCTCCGTAGCAACGTACCGTTCGGAAGGACGCTGGAACTTAGTCGCGCGAATGCTCGATCATTACTGTACAAAGGCGATGTCAAACCATCGACATATTTTAACAGACGCGTTATTAACATAATATAAATGGATTTTTACCAAAAAATTAATTTTCTTTCATCGAAAAATTGCATCAGTAAACATAATATTTTATCGACTTGGGACACAAATAAAGTTAATAGTCGATTAGAATACGTTAAAATAAGTCGAAATATGCAAAAAATATATACCTTGTAACATTAATTGTCGAAAAAATTACAAAAATATCCCAACCGTATCAGTCCGCCGAAGCCTAATTTTTTAAAAAATTCGACAAAAATGCTTAATCCCGATGTATATAATAGAGATGAAAGGATTTCTGTAAAAAATTCATACCTTATAACGCTTTTTAACGAAATAATGCGAAATAATCTTTTCGGTCGCATCGAACTGGCCGAAATTTTTCCAAGTTCCAACGTCCCGGTGCATGGGTCCAAACTTTAAAAACATTAAAATAATAAAATAAACGTTTAATCCCTATGCATTTCGTCGAGATGCATCGATTTGTGCAAATTATTCGTATCTTATGACGCTTTTTAACGAGTTATTGGGAAAGGAATGTGCGGCGTTTTCGGAGCGGTGTAACAATACTCACCGTTCCAACCTGCCGCTCGTGTCGGTCCGACGGACGGAATTTAAAAAAAAAAATAAAAAGTATTCGTTACGTTCGACGAGAGTACGTCGAACTGTAACGATTTCGCTAAATACATCTGTACGTCATAACGCTTTTTAACGAGTTATTTCCAAGAGAAGAATCTCGCAGCGGCTGCGAACGTTTCGAAGCTTTAACGCGTTGCTCGCTCGCTCCGCTCGCTCGAAAAGAAACATAGCCTAACCCAAAACCAATCCCTATCGCGTTCTTTCCTCGACTTTTATTCGATTCTGCGAACTTGCGGGATCGGTTTTGGGTTAGGCTAGATTCTTACGAGCGAGCGCAGCGAGCGAGCAACGATCGCAATTTCCATACGCTTTAAACGTATATATCTTCATCGATCGTTACATCGTCGAAAAACGTTCCTCCGCGTGAGCGAGTGGTGCGCGCGTGCGCACGTCGCGTCTCGCCTCGCAACGTACTTATAGAGAATGGTATCTACGCCGCCGCCTACCAGCGACTCGGAGTGTGCGCGCGCAGCGCTAGCGGCAGCGCAGGCGCGGCCGGGCTAGCGGCCGTGCGCTTATGGTGCAAAACCTCCGTAGCAACGTACCGTTCGGAAGGACGCTGGAACTTAGTCGCGCGAATGCTCGATCATTACTGTACAAAGGCGATGTCAAACCATCGACATATTTTAACAGACGCGTTATTAACATAATATAAATGGATTTTTACCAAAAAATTAATTTTCTTTCATCGAAAAATTGCATCAGTAAACATAATATTTTATCGACTTGGGACACAAATAAAGTTAATAGTCGATTAGAATACGTTAAAATAAGTCGAAATATGCAAAAAATATATACCTTGTAACATTAATTGTCGAAAAAATTACAAAAATATCCCAACCGTATCAGTCCGCCGAAGCCTAATTTTTTAAAAAATTCGACAAAAATGCTTAATCCCGATGTATATAATAGAGATGAAAGGATTTCTGTAAAAAATTCATACCTTATAACGCTTTTTAACGAAATAATGCGAAATAATCTTTTCGGTCGCATCGAACCGGCCGAAATTTTTCCAAGTTCCAACGTCCCGGTGCATGGGTCCAAACTTAAAAAACATTAAAATAATAAAATAAACGTTTAATCCCTATGCATTTCGTCGAGATGCATCGATTTGTGCAAAATATTCGTATCTTATGACGCTTTTTAACGAGTTATTGGGAAAGGAATGTGCGGCGTTTTCGGAGCGGTGTAACAATACTCACCGTTCCAACCTGCCGCTCGTGTCGGTCCGACGGACGGAATTTAAAAAAAAAAATAAAAAGTATTCGTTACGTTCGACGAGAGTACGTCGAACTGTAACGATTTCGCTAAATACATCTGTACGTCATAACGCTTTTTAACGAGTTATTTCCAAGAGAAGAATCTCGCAGCGGCTGCGAACGTTTCGAAGCTTTAACGCGTTGCTCGCTCGCTCCGCTCGCTCGAAAAGAAACATAGCCTAACCCAAAACCAATCCCTATCGCGTTCTTTCCTCGACTTTTATTCGATTCTGCGAACTTGCGGGATCGGTTTTGGGTTAGGCTAGATTCTTACGAGCGAGCGCAGCGAGCGAGCAACGATCGCAATTTCCATACGCTTTAAACGTATATATCTTCATCGATCGTTACATCGTCGAAAAACGTTCCTCCGCGTGAGCGAGTGGTGCGCGCGTGCGCACGTCGCGTCTCGCCTCGCAACGTACTTATAGA
Source organism: Bombus lapidarius (assembly GCA_936014575.1). Classification (NCBI taxonomy): domain Eukaryota; kingdom Metazoa; phylum Arthropoda; class Insecta; order Hymenoptera; family Apidae; genus Bombus; species Bombus lapidarius. Next base: position 32,764 of record CAKXZU010000382.1, on the reverse strand, counting down.
GAATGGTATCTACGCCGCCGCCTACCAGCGACTCGGAGTGTGCGCGCGCAGCGCTAGCGGCAGCGCAGGCGCGGCCGGGCTAGCGGCCGTGCGCTTATGGTGCAAAACCTCCGTAGCAACGTACCGTTCGGAAGGACGCTGGAACTTAGTCGCGCGAATGCTCGATCATTACTGTACAAAGGCGATGTCAAACCATCGACATATTTTAACAGACGCGTTATTAACATAATATAAATGGATTTTTACCAAAAAATTAATTTTCTTTCATCGAAAAATTGCATCAGTAAACATAATATTTTATCGACTTGGGACACAAATAAAGTTAATAGTCGATTAGAATACGTTAAAATAAGTCGAAATATGCAAAAAATATATACCTTGTAACATTAATTGTCGAAAAAATTACAAAAATATCCCAACCGTATCAGTCCGCCGAAGCCTAATTTTTTAAAAAATTCGACAAAAATGCTTAATCCCGATGTATATAATAGAGATGAAAGGATTTCTGTAAAAAATTCATACCTTATAACGCTTTTTAACGAAATAATGCGAAATAATCTTTTCGGACGCATCGAACCGGCCGAAATTTTTCCAAGTTCCAACGTCCCGGTGCATGGGTCCAAACTTTAAAAACATTAAAATAATAAAATAAACGTTTAATCCCTATGCATTTCGTCGAGATGCATCGATTTATGCAAAAATATTTGTTTCGTCGACCATTCGCGGAGAGACGCGATCGCGAGAAGGCACGTCAACGGGGGTCGTAAATTCCCGTTACGATTAGATAATCGACGCCACCAAATGATCGATCCCCTGATTTCTGTTACGATAATAGGGGTGGCTCAACTGAATTTACACTGAATTAACAGGTATAAATTAATGTTTATTCCAACAACTTTATATAGAAAAATAGTTACATTGATGCGTATGTATAAGTTATGTAAATGACTGATTTATGGTTTGAAACTCGGTAAGGACATGTTGACTATTCTAACGGTGAAGAATAAGTAAGTTAAAGTGGCGATGTTGTGTCGGAGGAACGCCTAGTGATGGGTGTGTCTAAAGACGTGAGAAAGCTGATTTGTTCATGGCGATTTTGGTTAGGAAAAGTGAGGGCAGTAGACTTGTTTCTGATTGGATAGAAGAAGGTTGATGGACTAGGAAGGGTCTTAGCCGCCCTCGATAGATAGTTCTTAGTGTAACGTGAGCTTAACGAACTTATGGTCGGTTCTTAAGACTATTAAGGGACGAGATAATGACGTGCGGACATCTGGTTGTCATCCTGCTCGCGGTGTGTGGCCTGGTCTAGGTAGAGTGTCGCTCGACGTAACGATATTCGTACCTTATAACGCTTTTTAAGGAAATAACTCGAAAAAACCGTTCGATTTCGTAATTTTTCCGTACCGATTAAAAATTTTTTAAATGTTCCAGGGACGAAATAGACGCTTCTTTCCGATGCATTTCGTCGAGATGCATCGATTTATGCAAAAATATTCGTACCTTATGACGCCTTTTAACGAGTTATTGGGAAAGGAATGTGCGGCGTTTTCGGAGCGGTGTAACAATACTCACCGTTCCAACCTGCCGCTCGTGTCGGTCCGACGGACGGAATTTAAAAAAAAAATAAAAAGAATTCGTTACGTTCGACGAGAGTACGTCGAACTGTAACGATTTCGCTAAATACATCTGTACGTCATAACGCTTTTTAACGAGTTATTTCCAAGAGAAGAATCTCGCAGCGGCTGCGAACGTTTCGAAGCTTTAACGCGTTGCTCGCTCGCTCCGCTCGCTCGAAAAGAAACATAGCCTAACCCATAACCAATCCCTATCGCGTTCTTTCCTCGACTTTTATTCGATTCTGCGAACTTGCGGGATCGGTTTTGGGTTAGGCTAGATTCTTACGAGCGAGCGCAGCGAGCGAGCAACGATCGCAATTTCCATACGCTTTAAACGTATATATCTTCATCGATCGTTACATCGTCGAAAAACGTTCCTCCGCGTGAGCGAGTGGTGCGCGCGTGCGCACGTCGCGTCTCGCCTCGCAACGTACTTATAGAGAATGGTATCTACGCCGCCGCCTACCAGCGACTCGGAGTGTGCGCGCGCAGCGCTAGCGGCAGCGCAAGCGCGGCCGGGCTAGCGGCCGTGCGCTTATGGTGCAAAACCTCCGTAGCAACGTACCGTTCGGAAGGACGCTGGAACTTAGTCGCGCGAATGCTCGATCATTACTGTACAAAGGCGATGTCAAACCATCGACATATTTTAACAGACGCGTTATTAACATAATATAAATGGATTTTTACCAAAAAATTAATTTTCTTTCATCGAAAAATTGCATCAGTAAACATAATATTTTATCGACTTGGGACACAAATAAAGTTAATAGTCCATTAGAATACGTTAAAATAAGTCGAAATATGCAAAAAATATATACCTTGTAACATTAATTGTCGAAAAAATTACAAAAATATCCCAACCGTATCAGTCCGCCGAAGCCTAATTTTTTAAAAAATTCGACAAAAATGCTTAATCCCGATGTATATAATAGAGATGAAAGGATTTCTGTAAAAAATTCATACCTTATAACGCTTTTTAACGAAATAATGCGAAATAATCTTTTCGGTCGCATCGAACCGGCCAAAATTTTTCCAAGTTCCAACGTTCCGACGCATCGGTCCAAACTTAAAAAACATTAAAATAATATAATAAACGCTTAATCCCTATTCATTTCGTCGAGATACATAGATTTATGCAAAAATATTTGTTTCGTCGACCATTCGCGGAGAGACGCGATCGCGAGAAGGCACGTCAACGGGGGTCGTAAATTCCCGTTACGATTAGATAATCGACGCCACCAAATGATCGATCCCCTGATTTCTGTTACGATAATAGGGGTGGTTCAACTGAATTTACACTGAATTAACAGGTATAAATTAATGTTTATTCCAACAACTTTATATAGAAAAATAGATACACTGATGCGTATGTATAATTTATGTAAATGACTGATTTATGGTTTGAAACTCGGTAAGGACATGTTGACTATTCTAACGGTGAAGAATAAGTAAGTTAAAGTGGCGATGTTGTGTCGGAGGAACGCCTAGTGATGGGTGTGTCTAAAGACGTGAGAAAGCTGATTTGTTCATGGCGATTTTGGTTAGGAAAAGTGAGGGCAGTAGACTTGTTTCTGATTGGATAGAAGAAGGTTGATGGACTAGGAACGGTCTTAGCCGCCCTCGATAGATAGTTCTTAGTGTAACGTGAGCTTAACGAACTTATGGTCGGTTCTTAAGACTATTAAGGGACGAGATAATGACGTGCGGACATCTGGTTGTCATCCTGCTCGCGGTGTGTGGCCTGGTCTAGGTAGAGTGTCGCTCGACGTAACGATATTCGTACCTTATAACGCTTTTTAAGGAAATAACTCGAAAAAACCTTTCGATTTCGTAATTTTTCCGTACCGATTAAAAATTTTTTAAACGTTCCAGGGACGAAATAAACGCTTATTTCCGATGCATTTCGTCGAGATGCATCGATTTATGCAAAAATATTCGTACCTTATGACGCCTTTTAACGAGTTATTGGGAAAGGAATGTGCGGCGTTTTCGGAGCGGTGTAACAATACTCACCGTTCCAACCTGCCGCTCGTGTCGGTCCGACGGACGGAATTTAAAAAAAAAAATAAAAAGAATTCGTTACGTTCGACGAGAGTACGTCGAACTGTAACGATTTCGCTAAATACATCTGTACGTCATAACGCTTTTTAACGAGTTATTTCCAAGAGAAGAATCTCGCAGCGGCTGCGAACGTTTCGAAGCTTTAACGCGTTGCTCGCTCGCTCCGCTCGCTCGAAAAGAAACATAGCCTAACCCAAAACCAATCCCTATCGCGTTCTTTCCTCGACTTTTATTCGATTCTGCGAACTTGCGGGATCGGTTTTGGGTTAGGCTAGATTCTTACGAGCGAGCGCAGCGAGCGAGCAACGATCGCAATTTCCATACGCTTTAAACGTATATATCTTCATCGATCGTTACATCGTCGAAAAACGTTCCTCCGCGTGAGCGAGTGGTGCGCGCGTGCGCACGTCGCGTCTCGCCTCGCAACGTACTTATAGAGAATGGTATCTACGCCGCCGCCTACCAGCGACTCGGAGTGTGCGCGCGCAGCGCTAGCGGCAGCGCAGGCGCGGCCGGGCTAGCGGCCGTGCGCTTATGGTGCAAAACCTCCGTAGCAACGTACCGTTCGGAAGGACGCTGGAACTTAGTCGCGCGAATGCTCGATCATTACTGTACAAAGGCGATGTCAAACCATCGACATATTTTAACAGACGCGTTATTAACATAATATAAATGGATTTTTACCAAAAAATTAATTTTCTTTCATCGAAAAATTGCATCAGTAAACATAATATTTTATCGACTTGGGACACAAATAAAGTTAATAGTCGATTAGAATACGTTAAAATAAGTCGAAATATGCAAAAAATATATACCTTGTAACATTAATTGTCGAAAAAATTATAAAAATATCCCAACCGTATCAGTCCGCCGAAGCCTAATTTTTTAAAAAATTCGACAAAAATGCTTAATCCCGATGTATATAATAGAGATGAAAGGATTTCTGTAAAAAATTCATACCTTATAACGCTTTTTAACGAAATAATGCGAAATAATCTTTTCGGTCGCATCGAACCGGCCGAAATTTTTCCAAGTTCCAACGTTCCGACGCATCGGTCCAAACTTTAAAAACATTAAAATAATAAAATAAACGTTTAATCCCTATGCATTTCGTCGAGATGCATCGATTTGTGCAAATTATTCGTATCTTATGACGCTTTTTAACGAGTTATTGGGAAAGGAATGTGCGGCGTTTTCGGAGCGGTGTAACAATACTCACCGTTCCAACCTGCCGCTCGTGTCGGTCCGACGGACGGAATTTAAAAAAAAAAATAAAAAGTATTCGTTACGTTCGACGAGAGTACGTCGAACTGTAACGATTTCGCTAAATACATCTGTACGTCATAACGCTTTTTAACGAGTTATTTCCAAGAGAAGAATCTCGCAGCGGCTGCGAACGTTTCGAAGCTTTAACGCGTTGCTCGCTCGCTCCGCTCGCTCGAAAAGAAACATAGCCTAACCCAAAACCAATCCCTATCGCGTTCTTTCCTCGACTTTTATTCGATTCTGCGAACTTGCGGGATCGGTTTTGGGTTAGGCTAGATTCTTACGAGCGAGCGCAGCGAGCGAGCAACGATCGCAATTTCCATACGCTTTAAACGTATATATCTTCATCGATCGTTACATCGTCGAAAAACGTTCCTCCGCGTGAGCGAGTGGTGCGCGCGTGCGCACGTCGCGTCTCGCCTCGCAACGTACTTATAGAGAATGGTATCTACGCCGCCGCCTACCAGCGACTCGGAGTGTGCGCGCGCAGCGCTAGCGGCAGCGCAGGCGCGGCCGGGCTAGCGGCCGTGCGCTTATGGTGCAAAACCTCCGTAGCAACGTACCGTTCGGAAGGACGCTGGAACTTAGTCGCGCGAATGCTCGATCATTACTGTACAAAGGCGATGTCAAACCATCGACATATTTTAACAGACGCGTTATTAACATAATATAAATGGATTTTTACCAAAAAATTAATTTTCTTTCATCGAAAAATTGCATCAGTAAACATAATATTTTATCGACTTGGGACACAAATAAAGTTAATAGTCGATTAGAATACGTTAAAATAAGTCGAAATATGCAAAAAATATATACCTTGTAACATTAATTGTCGAAAAAATTACAAAAATATCCCAACCGTATCAGTCCGCCGAAGCCTAATTTTTTAAAAAATTCGACAAAAATGCTTAATCCCGATGTATATAATAGAGATGAAAGGATTTCTGTAAAAAATTCATACCTTATAACGCTTTTTAACGAAATAATGCGAAATAATCTTTTCGGTCGCATCGAACCGGCCAAAATTTTTCCAAGTTCCAACGTTCCGACGCATCGGTCCAAACTTAAAAAACATTAAAATAATATAATAAACGCTTAATCCCTATTCATTTCGTCGAGATACATAGATTTATGCAAAAATATTTGTTTCGTCGACCATTCGCGGAGAGACGCGATCGCGAGAAGGCACGTCAACGGGGGTCGTAAATTCCCGTTACGATTAGATAATCGACGCCACCAAATGATCGATCCCCTGATTTCTGTTACGATAATAGGGGTGGTTCAACTGAATTTACACTGAATTAACAGGTATAAATTAATGTTTATTCCAACAACTTTATATAGAAAAATAGTTACACTGATGCGTATGTATAAGTTATGTAAATGACTGATTTATGGTTTGAAACTCGGTAAGGACATGTTGACTATTCTAACGGTGAAGAATAAGTAAGTTAAAGTGGCGATGTTGTGTCGGAGGAACGCCTAGTGATGGGTGTGTCTAAAGACGTGAGAAAGCTGATTTGTTCATGGCGATTTTGGTTAGGAAAAGTGAGGGCAGTAGACTTGTTTCTGATTGGATAGAAGAAGGTTGATGGACTAGGAAGGGTCTTAGCCGCCCTCGATAGATAGTTCTTAGTGTAACGTGAGCTTAACGAACTTATGGTCGGTTCTTAAGACTATTAAGGGACGAGATAATGACGTGCGGACATCTGGTTGTCATCCTGCTCGCGGTGTGTGGCCTGGTCTAGGTAGAGTGTCGCTCGACGTAACGATATTCGTACCTTATAACGCTTTTTAAGGAAATAACTCGAAAAAACCTTTCGATTTCGTAATTTTTCCGTACCGATTAAAAATTTTTTAAACGTTCCAGGGACGAAATAAACGCTTATTTCCGATGCATTTCGTCGAGATGCATCGATTTATGCAAAAATATTCGTACCTTATGACGCCTTTTAACGAGTTATTGGGAAAGGAATGTGCGGCGTTTTCGGAGCGGTGTAACAATACTCACCGTTCCAACCTGCCGCTCGTGTCGGTCCGACGGACGGAATTTAAAAAAAAAAATAAAAAGAATTCGTTACGTTCGACGAGAGTACGTCGAACTGTAACGATTTCGCTAAATACATCTGTACGTCATAACGCTTTTTAACGAGTTATTTCCAAGAGAAGAATCTCGCAGCGGCTGCGAACGTTTCGAAGCTTTAACGCGTTGCTCGCTCGCTCCGCTCGCTCGAGAAGAAACATAGCCTAACCCAAAACCAATCCCTATCGCGTTCTTTCCTCGACTTTTATTCGATTCTGCGAACTTGCGGGATCGGTTTTGGGTTAGGCTAGATTCTTACGAGCGAGCGCAGCGAGCGAGCAACGATCGCAATTTCCATACGCTTTAAACGTATATATCTTCATCGATCGTTACATCGTCGAAAAACGTTCCTCCGCGTGAGCGAGTGGTGCGCGCGCGCGCACGTCGCGTCTCGCCTCGCAACGTACTTATAGAGAATGGTATCTACGCCGCCGCCTACCAGCGACTCGGAGTGTGCGCGCGCAGCGCTAGCGGCAGCGCAGGCGCGGCCGGGCTAGCGGCCGTGCGCTTATGGTGCAAAACCTCCGTAGCAACGTACCGTTCGGAAGGACGCTGGAACTTAGTCGCGCGAATGCTCGATCATTACTGTACAAAAGCGATGTCAAACCATCGACATATTTTAACAGACGCGTTATTAACATAATATAAATGGATTTTTACCAAAAAATTAATTTTCTTTCATCGAAAAATTGCATCAGTAAACATAATATTTTATCGACTTGGGACACAAATAAAGTTAATAGTCGATTAGAATACGTTAAAATAAGTCGAAATATGCAAAAAATATATACCTTGTAACATTAATTGTCGAAAAAATTATAAAAATATCCCAACCGTATCAGTCCGCCGAAGACTAATTTTTTAAAAAATTCGACAAAAATGCTTAATCCCGATGTATATAATAGGGATGAAAGGATTTCTGTAAAAAATTCATACCTTATAACGCTTTTTAACGAAATAATGCGAAATAATCTTTTCGGTCGCATCGAACCGGCCAAAATTTTTCCAAGTTCCAACGTTCCGACGCATCGGTCCAAACTTAAAAAACATTAAAATAATATAATAAACGCTTAATCCCTATGCATTTCGTCGAGATACATAGATTTATGCAAAAATATTTGTTTCGTCGACCATTCGCGGAGAGACGCGATCGCGAGAAGGCACGTCAACGGGGGTCGTAAATTCCCGTTACGATTAGATAATCGACGCCACCAAATGATCGATCCCCTGATTTCTGTTACGATAATAGGGGTGGTTCAACTGAATTTACACTGAATTAACAGGTATAAATTAATGTTTATTCCAACAACTTTATATAGAAAAATAGATACACTGATGCGTATGTATAATTTATGTAAATGACTGATTTATGGTTTGAAACTCGGTAAGGACATGTTGACTATTCTAACGGTGAAGAATAAGTAAGTTAAAGTGGCGATGTTGTGTCGGAGGAACGCCTAGTGATGGGTGTGTCTAAAGACGTGAGAAAGCTGATTTGTTCATGGCGATTTTGGTTAGGAAAAGTGAGGGCAGTAGACTTGTTTCTGATTGGATAGAAGAAGGTTGATGGACTAGGAAGGGTCTTAGCCGCCCTCGATAGATAGTTCTTAGTGTAACGTGAGCTTAACGAACTTATGGTCGGTTCTTAAGACTATTAAGGGACGAGATAATGACGTGCGGACATCTGGTTGTCATCCTGCTCGCGGTGTGTGGCCTGGTCTAGGTAGAGTGTCGCTCGACGTAACGATATTCGTACCTTATAACGCTTTTTAAGGAAATAACTCGAAAAAACCTTTCGATTTCGTAATTTTTCCGTACCGATTAAAAATTTTTTAAACGTTCCAGGGACGAAATAAACGCTTATTTCCGATGCATTTCGTCGAGATGCATCGATTTATGCAAAAATATTCGTACCTTATGACGCCTTTTAACGAGTTATTGGGAAAGGAATGTGCGGCGTTTTCGGAGCGGTGTAACAATACTCACCGTTCCAACCTGCCGCTCGTGTCGGTCCGACGGACGGAATTTAAAAAAAAAAAATAAAAAGAATTCGTTACGTTCGACGAGAGTACGTCGAACTGTAACGATTTCGCTAAATACATCTGTACGTCATAACGCTTTTTAACGAGTTATTTCCAAGAGAAGAATCTCGCAGCGGCTGCGAACGTTTCGAAGCTTTAACGCGTTGCTCGCTCGCTCCGCTCGCTCGAGAAGAAACATAGCCTAACCCAAAACCAATCCCTATCGCGTTCTTTCCTCGACTTTTATTCGATTCTGCGAACTTGCGGGATCGGTTTTGGGTTAGGCTAGATTCTTACGAGCGAGCGCAGCGAGCGAGCAACGATCGCAATTTCCATACGCTTTAAACGTATATATCTTCATCGATCGTTACATCGTCGAAAAACGTTCCTCCGCGTGAGCGAGTGGTGCGCGCGCGCGCACGTCGCGTCTCGCCTCGCAACGTACTTATAGAGAATGGTATCTACGCCGCCGCCTACCAGCGACTCGGAGTGTGCGCGCGCAGCGCTAGCGGCAGCGCAGGCGCGGCCGGGCTAGCGGCCGTGCGCTTATGGTGCAAAACCTCCGTAGCAACGTACCGTTCGGAAGGACGCTGGAACTTAGTCGCGCGAATGCTCGATCATTACTGTACAAAAGCGATGTCAAACCATCGACAATCTGATAGAGTGTGTTATTAACATAATATAAATGGATTTTTACCAAAAAATTAATTTTCTTTCATCGAAAAATTGCATCAGTAAACATAATATTTTATCGACTTGGGACACAAATAAAGTTAATAGTCGATTAGAATACGTTAAAATAAGTCGAAATATGCAAAAAATATATACCTTGTAACATTAATTGTCGAAAAAATTATAAAAATATCCCAACCGTATCAGTCCGCCGAAGCCTAATTTTTTAAAAAATTCGACAAAAATGCTTAATCCCGATGTATATAATAGGGATGAAAGGATTTCTGTAAAAAATTCATACCTTATAACGCTTTTTAACGAAATAATGCGAAATAATCTTTTCGGTCGCATCGAACCGGCCAAAATTTTTCCAAGTTCCAACGTTCCGACGCATCGGTCCAAACTTAAAAAACATTAAAATAATATAATAAACGCTTAATCCCTATGCATTTCGTCGAGATACATAGATTTATGCAAAAATATTTGTTTCGTCGACCATTCGCGGAGAGACGCGATCGCGAGAAGGCACGTCAACGGGGGTCGTAAATTCCCGTTACGATTAGATAATCGACGCCACCAAATGATCGATCCCCTGATTTCTGTTACGATAATAGGGGTGGTTCAACTGAATTTACACTGAATTAACAGGTATAAATTAATGTTTATTCCAACAACTTTATATAGAAAAATAGTTACACTGATGCGTATGTATAAGTTATGTAAATGACTGATTTATGGTTTGAAACTCGGTAAGGACATGTTGACTATTCTAACGGTGAAGAATAAGTAAGTTAAAGTGGCGATGTTGTGTCGGAGGAACGCCTAGTGATGGGTGTGTCTAAAGACGTGAGAAAGCTGATTTGTTCATGGCGATTTTGGTTAGGAAAAGTGAGGGCAGTAGACTTGTTTCTGATTGGATAGAAGAAGGTTGATGGACTAGGAAGGGTCTTAGCCGCCCTCGATAGATAGTTCTTAGTGTAACGTGAGCTTAACGAACTTATGGTCGGTTCTTAAGACTATTAAGGGACGAGATAATGACGTGCGGACATCTGGTTGTCATCCTGCTCGCGGTGTGTGGCCTGGTCTAGGTAGAGTGTCGCTCGACGTAACGATATTCGTACCTTATAACGCTTTTTAAGGAAATAACTCGAAAAAACCTTTCGATTTCGTAATTTTTCCGTACCGATTAAAAATTTTTTAAACGTTCCAGGGACGAAATAAACGCTTATTTCCGATGCATTTCGTCGAGATGCATCGATTTATGCAAAAATATTCGTACCTTATGACGCCTTTTAACGAGTTATTGGGAAAGGAATGTGCGGCGTTTTCGGAGCGGTGTAACAATACTCACCGTTCCAACCTGCCGCTCGTGTCGGTCCGACGGACGGAATTTAAAAAAAAAAATAAAAAGAATTCGTTACGTTCGACGAGAGTACGTCGAACTGTAACGATTTCGCTAAATACATCTGTACGTCATAACGCTTTTTAACGAGTTATTTCCAAGAGAAGAATCTCGCAGCGGCTGCGAACGTTTCGAAGCTTTAACGCGTTGCTCGCTCGCTCCGCTCGCTCGAAAAGAAACATAGCCTAACCCAAAACCAATCCCTATCGCGTTCTTTCCTCGACTTTTATTCGATTCTGCGAACTTGCGGGATCGGTTTTGGGTTAGGCTAGATTCTTACGAGCGAGCGCAGCGAGCGAGCAACGATCGCAATTTCCATACGCTTTAAACGTATATATCTTCATCGATCGTTACATCGTCGAAAAACGTTCCTCCGCGTGAGCGAGTGGTGCGCGCGTGCGCACGTCGCGTCTCGCCTCGCAACGTACTTATAGAGAATGGTATCTACGCCGCCGCCTACCAGCGACTCGGAGTGTGCGCGCGCAGCGCTAGCGGCAGCGCAGGCGCGGCCGGGCTAGCGGCCGTGCGCTTATGGTGCAAAACCTCCGTAGCAACGTACCGTTCGGAAGGACGCTGGAACTTAGTCGCGCGAATGCTCGATCATTACTGTACAAAGGCGATGTCAAACCATCGACATATTTTAACAGACGCGTTATTAACATAATATAAATGGATTTTTACCAAAAAATTAATTTTCTTTCATCGAAAAATTGCATCAGTAAACATAATATTTTATCGACTTGGGACACAAATAAAGTTAATAGTCAATTAGAATACGTTAAAATAAGTCGAAATATGCAAAAAATATATACCTTGTAACATTAATTGTCGAAAAAATTATAAAAATATCCCAACCGTATCAGTCCGCCGAAGCCTAATTTTTTAAAAAATTCGACAAAAATGCTTAATCCCGATGTATATAATAGAGATGAAAGGATTTCTGTAAAAAATTCATACCTTATAACGCTTTTTAACGAAATAATGCGAAATAATCTTTTCGGTCGCATCGAACCGGCCAAAATTTTTCCAAGTTCCAACGTTCCGACGCATCGGTCCAAACTTAAAAAACATTAAAATAATATAATAAACGCTTAATCCCTATGCATTTCGTCGAGATACATAGATTTATGCAAAAATATTTGTTTCGTCGACCATTCGCGGAGAGACGCGATCGCGAGAAGGCACGTCAACGGGGGTCGTAAATTCCCGTTACGATTAGATAATCGACGCCACCAAATGATCGATCCCCTGATTTCTGTTACGATAATAGGGGTGGTTCAACTGAATTTACACTGAATTAACAGGTATAAATTAATGTTTATTCCAACAACTTTATATAGAAAAATAGTTACACTGATGCGTATGTATAAGTTATGTAAATGACTGATTTATGGTTTGAAACTCGGTAAGGACATGTTGACTATTCTAACGGTGAAGAATAAGTAAGTTAAAGTGGCGATGTTGTGTCGGAGGAACGCCTAGTGATGGGTGTGTCTAAAGACGTGAGAAAGCTGATTTATTCATGGCGATTTTGGTTAGGAAAAGTGAGGGCAGTAGACTTGTTTCTGATTGGATAGAAGAAGGTTGATGGACTAGGAAGGGTCTTAGCCGCCCTCGATAGATAGTTCTTAGTGTAACGTGAGCTTAACGAACTTATGGTCGGTTCTTAAGACTATTAAGGGACGAGATAATGACGTGCGGACATCTGGTTGTCATCCTGCTCGCGGTGTGTGGCCTGGTCTAGGTAGAGTGTCGCTCGACGTAACGATATTCGTACCTTATAACGCTTTTTAAGGAAATAACTCGAAAAAACCTTTCGATTTCGTAATTTTTCCGTACCGATTAAAAATTTTTTAAACGTTCCAGGGACGAAATAAACGCTTATTTCCGATGCATTTCGTCGAGATGCATCGATTTATGCAAAAATATTCGTACCTTATGACGCCTTTTAACGAGTTATTGGGAAAGGAATGTGCGGCGTTTTCGGAGCGGTGTAACAATACTCACCGTTCCAACCTGCCGCTCGTGTCGGTCCGACGGACGGAATTTAAAAAAAAAAATAAAAAGAATTCGTTACGTTCGACGAGAGTACGTCGAACTGTAACGATTTCGCTAAATACATCTGTACGTCATAACGCTTTTTAACGAGTTATTTCCAAGAGAAGAATCTCGCAGCGGCTGCGAACGTTTCGAAGCTTTAACGCGTTGCTCGCTCGCTCCGCTCGCTCGAAAAGAAACATAGCCTAACCCAAAACCAATCCCTATCGCGTTCTTTCCTCGACTTTTATTCGATTCTGCGAACTTGCGGGATCGGTTTTGGGTTAGGCTAGATTCTTACGAGCGAGCGCAGCGAGCGAGCAACGATCGCAATTTCCATACGCTTTAAACGTATATATCTTCATCGATCGTTACATCGTCGAAAAACGTTCCTCCGCGTGAGCGAGTGGTGCGCGCGTGCGCACGTCGCGTCTCGCCTCGCAACGTACTTATAGAGAATGGTATCTACGCCGCCGCCTACCAGCGACTCGGAGTGTGCGCGCGCAGCGCTAGCGGCAGCGCAGGCGCGGCCGGGCTAGCGGCCGTGCGCTTATGGTGCAAAACCTCCGTAGCAACGTACCGTTCGGAAGGACGCTGGAACTTAGTCGCGCGAATGCTCGATCATTACTGTACAAAGGCGATGTCAAACCATCGACATATTTTAACAGACGCGTTACTAACATAATATAAATGGATTTTTACCAAAAAATTAATTTTCTTTCATCGAAAAATTGCATCAGTAAACATAATATTTTATCGACTTGGGACACAAATAAAGTTAATAGTCGATTAGAATACGTTAAAATAAGTCGAAATATGCAAAAAATATATACCTTGTAACATTAATTGTCGAAAAAATTACAAAAATATCCCAACCGTATCAGTCCGCCGAAGCCTAATTTTTTAAAAAATTCGACAAAAATGCTTAATCCCGATGTATATAATAGAGATGAAAGGATTTCTGTAAAAAATTCATACCTTATAACGCTTTTTAACGAAATAATGCGAAATAATCTTTTCGGTCGCATCGAACCGGCCAAAATTTTTCCAAGTTCCAACGTTCCGACGCATCGGTCCAAACTTAAAAAACATTAAAATAATATAATAAACGCTTAATCCCTATGCATTTCGTCGAGAATCTGATAGAGTGTGTAAAATATTTGTTTCGTCGACCATTCGCGGAGAGACGCGATCGCGAGAAGGCACGTCAACGGGGGTCGTAAATTCCCGTTACGATTAGATAATCGACGCCACCAAATGATCGATCCCCTGATTTCTGTTACGATAATAGGGGTGGTTCAACTGAATTTACACTGAATTAACAGGTATAAATTAATGTTTATTCCAACAACTTTATATAGAAAAATAGTTACACTGATGCGTATGTATAAGTTATGTAAATGACTGATTTATGGTTTGAAACTCGGTAAGGACATGTTGACTATTCTAACGGTGAAGAATAAGTAAGTTAAAGTGGCGATGTTGTGTCGGAGGAACGCCTAGTGATGGGTGTGTCTAAAGACGTGAGAAAGCTGATTTGTTCATGGCGATTTTGGTTAGGAAAAGTGAGGGCAGTAGACTTGTTTCTGATTGGATAGAAGAAGGTTGATGGACTAGGAAGGGTCTTAGCCGCCCTCGATAGATAGTTCTTAGTGTAACGTGAGCTTAACGAACTTATGGTCGGTTCTTAAGACTATTAAGGGACGAGATAATGACGTGCGGACATCTGGTTGTCATCCTGCTCGCGGTGTGTGGCCTGGTCTAGGTAGAGTGTCGCTCGACGTAACGATATTCGTACCTTATAACGCTTTTTAAGGAAATAACTCGAAAAAACCTTTCGATTTCGTAATTTTTCCGTACCGATTAAAAATTTTTTAAACGTTCCAGGGACGAAATAAACGCTTATTTCCGATGCATTTCGTCGAGATGCATCGATTTATGCAAAAATATTCGTACCTTATGACGCCTTTTAACGAGTTATTGGGAAAGGAATGTGCGGCGTTTTCGGAGCGGTGTAACAATACTCACCGTTCCAACCTGCCGCTCGTGTCGGTCCGACGGACGGAATTTAAAAAAAAAAATAAAAAGAATTCGTTACGTTCGACGAGAGTACGTCGAACTGTAACGATTTCGCTAAATACATCTGTACGTCATAACGCTTTTTAACGAGTTATTTCCAAGAGAAGAATCTCGCAGCGGCTGCGGACGTTTCGAAGCTTTAACGCGTTGCTCGCTCGCTCCGCTCGCTCGAAAAGAAACATAGCCTAACCCAAAACCAATCCCTATCGCGTTCTTTCCTCGACTTTTATTCGATTCTGCGAACTTGCGGGATCGGTTTTGGGTTAGGCTAGATTCTTACGAGCGAGCGCAGCGAGCGAGCAACGATCGCAATTTCCATACGCTTTAAACGTATATATCTTCATCGATCGTTACATCGTTGAAAAACGTTCCTCCGCGTGAGCGAGTGGTGCGCGCGTGCGCACGTCGCGTCTCGCCTCGCAACGTACTTATAGAGAATGGTATCTACGCCGCCGCCTACCAGCGACTCGGAGTGTGCGCGCGCAGCGCTAGCGGCAGCGCAGGCGCGGCCGGGCTAGCGGCCGTGCGCTTATGGTGCAAAACCTCCGTAGCAACGTACCGTTCGGAAGGACGCTGGAACTTAGTCGCGCGAATGCTCGATCATTACTGTACAAAGGCGATGTCAAACCATCGACATATTTTAACAGACGCGTTATTAACATAATATAAATGGATTTTTACCAAAAAATTAATTTTCTTTCATCGAAAAATTGCATCAGTAAACATAATATTTTATCGACTTGGGACACAAATAAAGTTAATAGTCGATTAGAATACGTTAAAATAAGTCGAGATATGCAAAAAATATATACCTTGTAACATTAATTGTCGAAAAAATTATAAAAATATCCCAACCGTATCAGTCCGCCGAAGCCTAATTTTTTAAAAAATTCGACAAAAATGCTTAATCCCGATGTATATAATAGAGATGAAAGGATTTCTGTAAAAAATTCATACCTTATAACGCTTCTTAACGAAATAATGCGAAATAATCTTTTCGGTCGCATCGAACCGGCCAAAATTTTTCCAAGTTCCAACGTTCCGACGCATCGGTCCAAACTTAAAAAACATTAAAATAATATAATAAACGCTTAATCCCTATGCATTTCGTCGAGATACATAGATTTATGCAAAAATATTTGTTTCGTCGACCATTCGCGGAGAGACGCGATCGCGAGAAGGCACGTCAACGGGGGTCGTAAATTCCCGTTACGATTAGATAATCGACGCCACCAAATGATCGATCCCCTGATTTCTGTTACGATAATAGGGGTGGTTCAACTGAATTTACACTGAATTAACAGGTATAAATTAATGTTTATTCCAACAACTTTATATAGAAAAATAGTTACACTGATGCGTATGTATAAGTTATGTAAATGACTGATTTATGGTTTGAAACTCGGTAAGGACATGTTGACTATTCTAACGGTGAAGAATAAGTAAGTTAAAGTGGCGATGTTGTGTCGGAGGAACGCCTAGTGATGGGTGTGTCTAAAGACGTGAGAAAGCTGATTTGTTCATGGCGATTTTGGTTAGGAAAAGTGAGGGCAGTAGACTTGTTTCTGATTGGATAGAAGAAGGTTGATGGACTAGGAAGGGTCTTAGCCGCCCTCGATAGATAGTTCTTAGTGTAACGTGAGCTTAACGAACTTATGGTCGGTTCTTAAGACTATTAAGGGACGAGATAATGACGTGCGGACATCTGGTTGTCATCCTGCTCGCGGGTGTGTGGCCTGGTCTAGGTAGAGTGTCGCTCGACGTAACGATATTCGTACCTTATAACGCTTTTTAAGGAAATAACTCGAAAAAACCTTTCGATTTCGTAATTTTTCCGTACCGATTAAAAATTTTTTAAACGTTCCAGGGACGAAATAAACGCTTATTTCCGATGCATTTCGTCGAGATGCATCGATTTATGCAAAAATATTCGTACCTTATGACGCCTTTTAACGAGTTATTGGGAAAGGAATGTGCGGCGTTTTCGGAGCGGTGTAACAATACTCACCGTTCCAACCTGCCGCTCGTGTCGGTCCGACGGACGGAATTTAAAAAAAAAAAATAAAAAGAATTCGTTACGTTCGACGAGAGTACGTCGAACTGTAACGATTTCGCTAAATACATCTGTACGTCATAACGCTTTTTAACGAGTTATTTCCAAGAGAAGAATCTCGCAGCGGCTGCGAACGTTTCGAAGCTTTAACGCGTTGCTCGCTCGCTCCGCTCGCTCGAGAAGAAACATAGCCTAACCCAAAACCAATCCCTATCGCGTTCTTTCCTCGACTTTTATTCGATTCTGCGAACTTGCGGGATCGGTTTTGGGTTAGGCTAGATTCTTACGAGCGAGCGCAGCGAGCGAGCAACGATCGCAATTTCCATACGCTTTAAACGTATATATCTTCATCGATCGTTACATCGTCGAAAAACGTTCCTCCGCGTGAGCGAGTGGTGCGCGCGTGCGCACGTCGCGTCTCGCCTCGCAACGTACTTATAGAGAATGGTATCTACGCCGCCGCCTACCAGCGACTCGGAGTGTGCGCGCGCAGCGCTAGCGGCAGCGCAGGCGCGGCCGGGCTAGCGGCCGTGCGCTTATGGTGCAAAACCTCCGTAGCAACGTACCGTTCGGAAGGACGCTGGAACTTAGTCGCGCGAATGCTCGATCATTACTGTACAAAGGCGATGTCAAACCATCGACATATTTTAACAGACGCGTTATTAACATAATATAAATGGATTTTTACCAAAAAATTAATTTTCTTTCATCGAAAATTTGCATCAGTAAACATAATATTTTATCGACTTGGGACACAAATAAAGTTAATAGTCGATTAGAATACGTTAAAATAAGTCGAAATATGCAAAAAATATATACCCTTGTAACATTAATTGTCGAAAAAATTATAAAAATATCCCAACCGTATCAGTCCGCCGAAGCCTAATTTTTAAAAAATTCGACAAAAATGCTTAATCCCGATGTATATAATAGAGATGAAAGGATTTCTGTAAAAAATTCATACCTTATAACGCTTTTTAACGAAATAATGCGAAATAATCTTTTCGGTCGCATCGAACCGGCCAAAATTTTTCCAAGTTCCAACGTTCCGACGCATCGGTCCAAACTTAAAAAACATTAAAATAATATAATAAACGCTTAATCCCTATGCATTTCGTCGAGATACATAGATTTAATCTGATAGAGTGTGTCGTCGACCATTCGCGGAGAGACGCGATCGCGAGAAGGCACGTCAACGGGGGTCGTAAATTCCCGTTACGATTAGATAATCGACGCCACCAAATGATCGATCCCCTGATTTCTGTTACGATAATAGGGGTGGTTCAACTGAATTTACACTGAATTAACAGGTATAAATTAATGTTTATTCCAACAACTTTATATAGAAAAATAGTTACACTGATGCGTATGTATAAGTTATGTAAATGACTGATTTATGGTTTGAAACTCGGTAAGGACATGTTGACTATTCTAACGGTGAAGAATAAGTAAGTTAAAGTGGCGATGTTGTGTCGGAGGAACGCCTAGTGATGGGTGTGTCTAAAGACGTGAGAAAGCTGATTTGTTCATGGCGATTTTGGTTAGGAAAAGTGAGGGCAGTAGACTTGTTTCTGATTGGATAGAAGAAGGTTGATGGACTAGGAAGGGTCTTAGCCGCCCTCGATAGATAGTTCTTAGTGTAACGTGAGCTTAACGAACTTATGGTCGGTTCTTAAGACTATTAAGGGACGAGATAATGACGTGCGGACATCTGGTTGTCATCCTGCTCGCGGTGTGTGGCCTGGTCTAGGTAGAGTGTCGCTCGACGTAACGATATTCGTACCTTATAACGCTTTTTAAGGAAATAACTCGAAAAAACCTTTCGATTTCGTAATTTTTCCGTACCGATTAAAAATTTTTTAAACGTTCCAGGGACGAAATAAACGCTTATTTCCGATGCATTTCGTCGAGATGCATCGATTTATGCAAAAATATTCGTACCTTATGACGCCTTTTAACGAGTTATTGGGAAAGGAATGTGCGGCGTTTTCGGAGCGGTGTAACAATACTCACCGTTCCAACCTGCCGCTCGCGTCGGTCCGACGGACGGAATTTAAAAAAAAAAAAATAAAAAGAATTCGTTACGTTCGACGAGAGTACGTCGAACTGTAACGATTTCGCTAAATACATCTGTACGTCATAACGCTTTTTAACGAGTTATTTCCAAGAGAAGAATCTCGCAGCGGCTGCGAACGTTTCGAAGCTTTAACGCGTTGCTCGCTCGCTCCGCTCGCTCGAGAAGAAACATAGCCTAACCCAAAACCAATCCCTATCGCGTTCTTTCCTCGACTTTTATTCGATTCTGCGAACTTGCGGGATCGGTTTTGGGTTAGGCTAGATTCTTACGAGCGAGCGCAGCGAGCGAGCAACGATCGCAATTTCCATACGCTTTAAACGTATATATCTTCATCGATCGTTACATCGTCGAAAAACGTTCCTCCGCGTGAGCGAGTGGTGCGCGCGTGCGCACGTCGCGTCTCGCCTCGCAACGTACTTATAGAGAATGGTATCTACGCCGCCGCCTACCAGCGACTCGGAGTGTGCGCGCGCAGCGCTAGCGGCAGCGCAGGCGCGGCCGGGCTAGCGGCCGTGCGCTTATGGTGCAAAACCTCCGTAGCAACGTACCGTTCGGAAGGACGCTGGAACTTAGTCGCGCGAATGCTCGATCATTACTGTACAAAGGCGATGTCAAACCATCGACTTATTTTAACAGACGCGTTATTAACATAATATAAATGGATTTTTACCAAAAAATTAATTTTCTTTCATCGAAAAATTGCATCAGTAAACATAATATTTTATCGACTTGGGACACAAATAAAGTTAATAGTCGATTAGAATACGTTAAAATAAGTCGAAATATGCAAAAAATATATACCTTGTAACATTAATTGTCGAAAAAATTATAAAAATATCCCAACCGTATCAGTCCGCCGAAGCCTAATTTTTTAAAAAATTCGACAAAAATGCTTAATCCCGATGTATATAATAGAGATGAAAGGATTTCTGTAAAAAATTCATACCTTATAACGCTTTTTAACGAAATAATGCGAAATAATCTTTTCGGTCGCATCGAACCGGCCAAAATTTTTCCAAGTTCCAACGTTCCGACGCATCGGTCCAAACTTAAAAAACATTAAAATAATATAATAAACGCTTAATCCCTATGCATTTCGTCGAGATACATAGATTTATGCAAAAATATTTGTTTCGTCGACCATTCGCGGAGAGACGCGATCGCGAGAAGGCACGTCAACGGGGGTCGTAAATTCCCGTTACGATTAGATAATCGACGCCACCAAATGATCGATCCCCTGATTTCTGTTACGATAATAGGGGTGGTTCAACTGAATTTACACTGAATTAACAGGTATAAATTAATGTTTATTCCAACAACTTTATATAGAAAAATAGTTACACTGATGCGTATGTATAAGTTATGTAAATGACTGATTTATGGTTTGAAACTCGGTAAGGACATGTTGACTATTCTAACGGTGAAGAATAAGTAAGTTAAAGTGGCGATGTTGTGTCGGAGGAACGCCTAGTGATGGGTGTGTCTAAAGACGTGAGAAAGCTGATTTGTTCATGGCGATTTTGGTTAGGAAAAGTGAGGGCAGTAGACTTGTTTCTGATTGGATAGAAGAAGGTTGATGGACTAGGAAGGGTCTTAGCCGCCCTCGATGGATAGTTCTTAGTGTAACGTGAGCTTAACGAACTTATGGTCGGTTCTTAAGACTATTAAGGGACGAGATAATGACGTGCGGACATCTGGTTGTCATCCTGCTCGCGGTGTGTGGCCTGGTCTAGGTAGAGTGTCGCTCGACGTAACGATATTCGTACCTTATAACGCTTTTTAAGGAAATAACTCGAAAAAACCTTTCGATTTCGTAATTTTTCCGTACCGATTAAAAATTTTTTAAACGTTCCAGGGACGAAATAAACGCTTATTTCCGATGCATTTCGTCGAGATGCATCGATTTATGCAAAAATATTCGTACCTTATGACGCCTTTTAACGAGTTATTGGGAAAGGAATGTGCGGCGTTTTCGGAGCGGTGTAACAATACTCACCGTTCCAACCTGCCGCTCGTGTCGGTCCGACGGACGGAATTTAAAAAAAAAAAATAAAAAGAATTCGTTACGTTCGACGAGAGTACGTCGAACTGTAACGATTTCGCTAAATACATCTGTACGTCATAACGCTTTTTAACGAGTTATTTCCAAGAGAAGAATCTCGCAGCGGCTGCGAACGTTTCGAAGCTTTAACGCGTTGCTCGCTCGCTCCGCTCGCTCGAGAAGAAACATAGCCTAACCCAAAACCAATCCCTATCGCGTTCTTTCCTCGACTTTTATTCGATTCTGCGAACTTGCGGGATCGGTTTTGGGTTAGGCTAGATTCTTACGAGCGAGCGCAGCGAGCGAGCAACGATCGCAATTTCCATACGCTTTAAACGTATATATCTTCATCGATCGTTACATCGTCGAAAAACGTTCCTCCGCGTGAGCGAGTGGTGCGCGCGTGCGCACGTCGCGTCTCGCCTCGCAACGTACTTATAGAGAATGGTATCTACGCCGCCGCCTACCAGCGACTCGGAGTGTGCGCGCGCAGCGCTAGCGGCAGCGCAGGCGCGGCCGGGCTAGCGGCCGTGCGCTTATGGTGCAAAACCTCCGTAGCAACGTACCGTTCGGAAGGACGCTGGAACTTAGTCGCGCGAATGCTCGATCATTACTGTACAAAGGCGATGTCAAACCATCGACATATTTTAACAGACGCGTTATTAACATAATATAAATGGATTTTTACCAAAAAATTAATTTTCTTTCATCGAAAAATTGCATCAGTAAACATAATATTTTATCGACTTGGGACACAAATAAAGTTAATAGTCGATTAGAATACGTTAAAATAAGTCGAGATATGCAAAAAATATATACCTTGTAACATTAATTGTCGAAAAAATTATAAAAATATCCCAACCGTATCAGTCCGCCGAAGCCTAATTTTTTAAAAAATTCGACAAAAATGCTTAATCCCGATGTATATAATAGAGATGAAAGGATTTCTGTAAAAAATTCATACCTTATAACGCTTTTTAACGAAATAATGCGAAATAATCTTTTCGGTCGCATCGAACCGGCCAAAATTTTTCCAAGTTCCAACGTTCCGACGCATCGGTCCAAACTTAAAAAACATTAAAATAATATAATAAACGCTTAATCCCTATGCATTTCGTCGAGATACATAGATTTATGCAAAAATATTTGTTTCGTCGACCATTCGCGGAGAATCTGATAGAGTGTGTGGCACGTCAACGGGGGTCGTAAATTCCCGTTACGATTAGATAATCGACGCCACCAAATGATCGATCCCCTGATTTCTGTTACGATAATAGGGGTGGTTCAACTGAATTTACACTGAATTAACAGGTATAAATTAATGTTTATTCCAACAACTTTATATAGAAAAATAGTTACACTGATGCGTATGTATAAGTTATGTAAATGACTGATTTATGGTTTGAAACTCGGTAAGGACATGTTGACTATTCTAACGGTGAAGAATAAGTAAGTTAAAGTGGCGATGTTGTGTCGGAGGAACGCCTAGTGATGGGTGTGTCTAAAGACGTGAGAAAGCTGATTTGTTCATGGCGATTTTGGTTAGGAAAAGTGAGGGCAGTAGACTTGTTTCTGATTGGATAGAAGAAGGTTGATGGACTAGGAAGGGTCTTAGCCGCCCTCGATAGATAGTTCTTAGTGTAACGTGAGCTTAACGAACTTATGGTCGGTTCTTAAGACTATTAAGGGACGAGATAATGACGTGCGGACATCTGGTTGTCATCCTGCTCGCGGTGTGTGGCCTGGTCTAGGTAGAGTGTCGCTCGACGTAACGATATTCGTACCTTATAACGCTTTTTAAGGAAATAACTCGAAAAAACCTTTCGATTTCGTAATTTTTCCGTACCGATTAAAAATTTTTTAAACGTTCCAGGGACGAAATAAACGCTTATTTCCGATGCATTTCGTCGAGATGCATCGATTTATGCAAAAATATTCGTACCTTATGACGCCTTTTAACGAGTTATTGGGAAAGGAATGTGCGGCGTTTTCGGAGCGGTGTAACAATACTCACCGTTCCAACCTGCCGCTCGTGTCGGTCCGACGGACGGAATTTAAAAAAAAAAAATAAAAAGAATTCGTTACGTTCGACGAGAGTACGTCGAACTGTAACGATTTCGCTAAATACATCTGTACGTCATAACGCTTTTTAACGAGTTATTTCCAAGAGAAGAATCTCGCAGCGGCTGCGAACGTTTCGAAGCTTTAACGCGTTGCTCGCTCGCTCCGCTCGCTCGAGAAGAAACATAGCCTAACCCAAAACCAATCCCTATCGCGTTCTTTCCTCGACTTTTATTCGATTCTGCGAACTTGCGGGATCGGTTTTGGGTTAGGCTAGATTCTTACGAGCGAGCGCAGCGAGCGAGCAACGATCGCAATTTCCATACGCTTTAAACGTATATATCTTCATCGATCGTTACATCGTCGGAAAACGTTCCTCCGCGTGAGCGAGTGGTGCGCGCGTGCGCACGTCGCGTCTCGCCTCGCAACGTACTTATAGAGAATGGTATCTACGCCGCCGCCTACCAGCGACTCGGAGTGTGCGCGCGCAGCGCTAGCGGCAGCGCAGGCGCGGCCGGGCTAGCGGCCGTGCGCTTATGGTGCAAAACCTCCGTAGCAACGTACCGTTCGGAAGGACGCTGGAACTTAGTCGCGCGAATGCTCGATCATTACTGTACAAAGGCGATGTCAAACCATCGACATATTTTAACAGACGCGTTATTAACATAATATAAATGGATTTTTACCAAAAAATTAATTTTCTTTCATCGAAAATTTGCATCAGTAAACATAATATTTTATCGACTTGGGACACAAATAAAGTTAATAGTCGATTAGAATACGTTAAAATAAGTCGAAATATGCAAAAAATATATACCTTGTAACATTAATTGTCGAAAAAATTATAAAAATATCCCAACCGTATCAGTCCGCCGAAGCCTAATTTTTTAAAAAATTCGACAAAAATGCTTAATCCCGATGTATATAATAGAGATGAAAGGATTTCTGTAAAAAATTCATACCTTATAACACTTTTTAACGAAATAATGCGAAATAATCTTTTCGGTCGCATCGAACCGGCCAAAATTTTTCCAAGTTCCAACGTTCCGACGCATCGGTCCAAACTTAAAAAACATTAAAATAATATAATAAACGCTTAATCCCTATGCATTTCGTCGAGATACATAGATTTATGCAAAAATATTTGTTTCGTCGACCATTCGCGGAGAGACGCGATCGCGAGAAGGCACGTCAACGGGGGTCGTAAATTCCCGTTACGATTAGATAATCGACGCCACCAAATGATCGATCCCCTGATTTCTGTTACGATAATAGGGGTGGTTCAACTGAATTTACACTGAATTAACAGGTATAAATTAATGTTTATTCCAACAACTTTATATAGAAAAATAGTTACACTGATGCGTATGTATAAGTTATGTAAATGACTGATTTATGGTTTGAAACTCGGTAAGGACATGTTGACTATTCTAACGGTGAAGAATAAGTAAGTTAAAGTGGCGATGTTGTGTCGGAGGAACGCCTAGTGATGGGTGTGTCTAAAGACGTGAGAAAGCTGATTTGTTCATGGCGATTTTGGTTAGGAAAAGTGAGGGCAGTAGACTTGTTTCTGATTGGATAGAAGAAGGTTGATGGACTAGGAAGGGTCTTAGCCGCCCTCGATAGATAGTTCTTAGTGTAACGTGAGCTTAACGAACTTATGGTCGGTTCTTAAGACTATTAAGGGACGAGATAATGACGTGCGGACATCTGGTTGTCATCCTGCTCGCGGTGTGTGGCCTGGTCTAGGTAGAGTGTCGCTCGACGTAACGATATTCGTACCTTATAACGCTTTTTAAGGAAATAACTCGAAAAAACCTTTCGATTTCGTAATTTTTCCGTACCGATTAAAAATTTTTTAAACGTTCCAGGGACGAAATAAACGCTTATTTCCGATGCATTTCGTCGAGATGCATCGATTTATGCAAAAATATTCGTACCTTATGACGCCTTTTAACGAGTTATTGGGAAAGGAATGTGCGGCGTTTTCGGAGCGGTGTAACAATACTCACCGTTCCAACCTGCCGCTCGCGTCGGTCCGACGGACGGAATTTAAAAAAAAAAAAATAAAAAGAATTCGTTACGTTCGACGAGAGTACGTCGAACTGTAACGATTTCGCTAAATACATCTGTACGTCATAACGCTTTTTAACGAGTTATTTCCAAGAGAAGAATCTCGCAGCGGCTGCGAACGTTTCGAAGCTTTAACGCGTTGCTCGCTCGCTCCGCTCGCTCGAGAAGAAACATAGCCTAACCCAAAACCAATCCCTATCGCGTTCTTTCCTCGACTTTTATTCGATTCTGCGAACTTGCGGGATCGGTTTTGGGTTAGGCTAGATTCTTACGAGCGAGCGCAGCGAGCGAGCAACGATCGCAATTTCCATACGCTTTAAACGTATATATCTTCATCGATCGTTACATCGTCGAAAAACGTTCCTCCGCGTGAGCGAGTGGTGCGCGCGTGCGCACGTCGCGTCTCGCCTCGCAACGTACTTATAGAGAATGGTATCTACGCCGCCGCCTACCAGCGACTCGGAGTGTGCGCGCGCAGCGCTAGCGGCAGCGCAGGCGCGGCCGGGCTAGCGGCCGTGCGCTTATGGTGCAAAACCTCCGTAGCAACGTACCGTTCGGAAGGACGCTGGAACTTAGTCGCGCGAATGCTCGATCATTACTGTACAAAGGCGATGTCAAACCATCGACTTATTTTAACAGACGCGTTATTAACATAATATAAATGGATTTTTACCAAAAAATTAATTTTCTTTCATCGAAAAATTGCATCAGTAAACATAATATTTTATCGACTTGGGACACAAATAAAGTTAATAGTCGATTAGAATACGTTAAAATAAGTCGAAATATGCAAAAAATATATACCTTGTAACATTAATTGTCGAAAAAATTATAAAAATATCCCAACCGTATCAGTCCGCCGAAGCCTAATTTTTTAAAAAATTCGACAAAAATGCTTAATCCCGATGTATATAATAGAGATGAAAGGATTTCTGTAAAAAATTCATACCTTATAACGCTTTTTAACGAAATAATGCGAAATAATCTTTTCGGTCGCATCGAACCGGCCAAAATTTTTCCAAGTTCCAACGTTCCGACGCATCGGTCCAAACTTAAAAAACATTAAAATAATATAATAAACGCTTAATCCCTATGCATTTCGTCGAGATACATAGATTTATGCAAAAATATTTGTTTCGTCGACCATTCGCGGAGAGACGCGATCGCGAGAAGGCACGTCAACGGGGGTCGTAAATTCCCGTTACGATTAGATAATCGACGCCACCAAATGATCGATCCCCTGATTTCTGTTACGATAATAGGGGTGGTTCAACTGAATTTACACTGAATTAACAGGTATAAATTAATGTTTATTCCAACAACTTTATATAGAAAAATAGTTACACTGATGCGTATGTATAAGTTATGTAAATGACTGATTTATGGTTTGAAACTCGGTAAGGACATGTTGACTATTCTAACGGTGAAGAATAAGTAAGTTAAAGTGGCGATGTTGTGTCGGAGGAACGCCTAGTGATGGGTGTGTCTAAAGACGTGAGAAAGCTGATTTGTTCATGGCGATTTTGGTTAGGAAAAGTGAGGGCAGTAGACTTGTTTCTGATTGGATAGAAGAAGGTTGATGGACTAGGAAGGGTCTTAGCCGCCCTCGATGGATAGTTCTTAGTGTAACGTGAGCTTAACGAACTTATGGTCGGTTCTTAAGACTATTAAGGGACGAGATAATGACGTGCGGACATCTGGTTGTCATCCTGCTCGCGGTGTGTGGCCTGGTCTAGGTAGAGTGTCGCTCGACGTAACGATATTCGTACCTTATAACGCTTTTTAAGGAAATAACTCGAAAAAACCTTTCGATTTCGTAATTTTTCCGTACCGATTAAAAATTTTTTAAACGTTCCAGGGACGAAATAAACGCTTATTTCCGATGCATTTCGTCGAGATGCATCGATTTATGCAAAAATATTCGTACCTTATGACGCCTTTTAACGAGTTATTGGGAAAGGAATGTGCGGCGTTTTCGGAGCGGTGTAACAATACTCACCGTTCCAACCTGCCGCTCGTGTCGGTCCGACGGACGGAATTTAAAAAAAAAAAATAAAAAGAATTCGTTACGTTCGACGAGAGTACGTCGAACTGTAACGATTTCGCTAAATACATCTGTACGTCATAACGCTTTTTAACGAGTTATTTCCAAGAGAAGAATCTCGCAGCGGCTGCGAACGTTTCGAAGCTTTAACGCGTTGCTCGCTCGCTCCGCTCGCTCGAGAAGAAACATAGCCTAACCCAAAACCAATCCCTATCGCGTTCTTTCCTCGACTTTTATTCGATTCTGCGAACTTGCGGGATCGGTTTTGGGTTAGGCTAGATTCTTACGAGCGAGCGCAGCGAGCGAGCAACGATCGCAATTTCCATACGCTTTAAACGTATATATCTTCATCGATCGTTACATCGTCGAAAAACGTTCCTCCGCGTGAGCGAGTGGTGCGCGCGTGCGCACGTCGCGTCTCGCCTCGCAACGTACTTATAGAGAATGGTATCTACGCCGCCGCCTACCAGCGACTCGGAGTGTGCGCGCGCAGCGCTAGCGGCAGCGCAGGCGCGGCCGGGCTAGCGGCCGTGCGCTTATGGTGCAAAACCTCCGTAGCAACGTACCGTTCGGAAGGACGCTGGAACTTAGTCGCGCGAATGCTCGATCATTACTGTACAAAGGCGATGTCAAACCATCGACATATTTTAACAGACGCGTTATTAACATAATATAAATGGATTTTTACCAAAAAATTAATTTTCTTTCATCGAAAAATTGCATCAGTAAACATAATATTTTATCGACTTGGGACACAAATAAAGTTAATAGTCGATTAGAATACGTTAAAATAAGTCGAAATATGCAAAAAATATATACCTTGTAACATTAATTGTCGAAAAAATTATAAAAATATCCCAACCGTATCAGTCCGCCGGAGCCTAATTTTTTAAAAAATTCGACAAAAATGCTTAATCCCGATGTATATAATAGAGATGAAAGGATTTCTGTAAAAAATTCATACCTTATAACGCTTTTTAACGAAATAATGCGAAATAATCTTTTCGGTCGCATCGAACCGGCCAAAATTTTTCCAAGTTCCAACGTTCCGACGCATCGGTCCAAACTTAAAAAACATTAAAATAATATAATAAACGCTTAATCCCTATGCATTTCGTCGAGATACATAGATTTATGCAAAAATATTTGTTTCGTCGACCATTCGCGGAGAGACGCGATCGCGAGAAGGCACGTCAACGGGGGTCGTAAATTCCCGTTACGATTAGATAATCGACGCCACCAAATGATCGATCCCCTGATTTCTGTTACGATAATAGGGGTGGTTCAACTGAATTTACACTGAATTAACAGGTATAAATTAATGTTTATTCCAACAACTTTATATAGAAAAATAGTTACACTGATGCGTATGTATAAGTTATGTAAATGACTGATTTATGGTTTGAAACTCGGTAAGGACATGTTGACTATTCTAACGGTGAAGAATAAGTAAGTTAAAGTGGCGATGTTGTGTCGGAGGAACGCCTAGTGATGGGTGTGTCTAAAGACGTGAGAAAGCTGATTTGTTCATGGCGATTTTGGTTAGGAAAAGTGAGGGCAGTAGACTTGTTTCTGATTGGATAGAAGAAGGTTGATGGACTAGGAAGGGTCTTAGCCGCCCTCGATAGATAGTTCTTAGTGTAACGTGAGCTTAACGAACTTATGGTCGGTTCTTAAGACTATTAAGGGACGAGATAATGACGTGCGGACATCTGGTTGTCATCCTGCTCGCGGTGTGTGGCCTGGTCTAGGTAGAGTGTCGCTCGACGTAACGATATTCGTACCTTATAACGCTTTTTAAGGAAATAACTCGAAAAAACCTTTCGATTTCGTAATTTTTCCGTACCGATTAAAAATTTTTTAAACGTTCCAGGGACGAAATAAACGCTTATTTCCGATGCATTTCGTCGAGATGCATCGATTTATGCAAAAATATTCGTACCTTATGACGCCTTTTAACGAGTTATTGGGAAAGGAATGTGCGGCGTTTTCGGAGCGGTGTAACAATACTCACCGTTCCAACCTGCCGCTCGTGTCGGTCCGACGGACGGAATTTAAAAAAAAAATAAAAAGAATTCGTTACGTTCGACGAGAGTACGTCGAACTGTAACGATTTCGCTAAATACATCTGTACGTCATAACGCTTTTTAACGAGTTATTTCCAAGAGAAGAATCTCGCAGCGGCTGCGAACGTTTCGAAGCTTTAACGCGTTGCTCGCTCGCTCCGCTCGCTCGAGAAGAAACATAGCCTAACCCAAAACCAATCCCTATCGCGTTCTTTCCTCGACTTTTATTCGATTCTGCGAACTTGCGGGATCGGTTTTGGGTTAGGCTAGATTCTTACGAGCGAGCGCAGCGAGCGAGCAACGATCGCAATTTCCATACGCTTTAAACGTATATATCTTCATCGATCGTTACATCGTCGAAAAACGTTCCTCCGCGTGAGCGAGTGGTGCGCGCGCGCGCACGTCGCGTCTCGCCTCGCAACGTACTTATAGAGAATGGTATCTACGCCGCCGCCTACCAGCGACTCGGAGTGTGCGCGCGCAGCGCTAGCGGCAGCGCAGGCGCGGCCGGGCTAGCGGCCGTGCGCTTATGGTGCAAAACCTCCGTAGCAACGTACCGTTCGGAAGGACGCTGGAACTTAGTCGCGCGAATGCTCGATCATTACTGTACAAAGGCGATGTCAAACCATCGACTTATTTTAACAGACGCGTTATTAACATAATATAAATGGATTTTTACCAAAAAATTAATTTTCTTTCATCGAAAAATTGCATCAGTAAACATAATATTTTATCGACTTGGGACACAAATAAAGTTAATAGTCGATTAGAATACGTTAAAATAAGTCGAAATATGCAAAAAATATATACCTTGTAACATTAATTGTCGAAAAAATTACAAAAATATCCCAACCGTATCAGTCCGCCGAAGCCTAATTTTTTAAAAAATTCGACAAAAATGCTTAATCCCGATGTATATAATAGAGATGAAAGGATTTCTGTAAAAAATTCATACCTTATAACGCTTTTTAACGAAATAATGCGAAATAATCTTTTCGGTCGCATCGAACCGGCCAAAATTTTTCCAAGTTCCAACGTTCCGACGCATCGGTCCAAACTTAAAAAACATTAAAATAATATAATAAACGCTTAATCCCTATGCATTTCGTCGAGATACATAGATTTATGCAAAAATATTTGTTTCGTCGACCATTCGCGGAGAGACGCGATCGCGAGAAGGCACGTCAACGGGGGTCGTAAATTCCCGTTACGATTAGATAATCGACGCCACCAAATGATCGATCCCCTGATTTCTGTTACGATAATAGGGGTGGTTCAACTGAATTTACACTGAATTAACAGGTATAAATTAATGTTTATTCCAACAACTTTATATAGAAAAATAGTTACACTGATGCGTATGTATAAGTTATGTAAATGACTGATTTATGGTTTGAAACTCGGTAAGGACATGTTGACTATTCTAACGGTGAAGAATAAGTAAGTTAAAGTGGCGATGTTGTGTCGGAGGAACGCCTAGTGATGGGTGTGTCTAAAGACGTGAGAAAGCTGATTTGTTCATGGCGATTTTGGTTAGGAAAAGTGAGGGCAGTAGACTTGTCTCTGATTGGATAGAAGAAGGTTGATGGACTAGGAAGGGTCTTAGCCGCCCTCGATAGATAGTTCTTAGTGTAACGTGAGCTTAACGAACTTATGGTCGGTTCTTAAGACTATTAAGGGACGAGATAATGACGTGCGGACATCTGGTTGTCATCCTGCTCGCGGTGTGTGGCCTGGTCTAGGTAGAGTGTCGCTCGACGTAACGATATTCGTACCTTATAACGCTTTTTAAGGAAATAACTCGAAAAAACCTTTCGATTTCGTAATTTTTCCGTACCGATTAAAAATTTTTTAAACGTTCCAGGGACGAAATAAACGCTTATTTCCGATGCATTTCGTCGAGATGCATCGATTTATGCAAAAATATTCGTACCTTATGACGCCTTTTAACGAGTTATTGGGAAAGGAATGTGCGGCGTTTTCGGAGCGGTGTAACAATACTCACCGTTCCAACCTGCCGCTCGCGTCGGTCCGACGGACGGAATTTAAAAAAAAAAAAATAAAAAGAATTCGTTACGTTCGACGAGAGTACGTCGAACTGTAACGATTTCGCTAAATACATCTGTACGTCATAACGCTTTTTAACGAGTTATTTCCAAGAGAAGAATCTCGCAGCGGCTGCGAACGTTTCGAAGCTTTAACGCGTTGCTCGCTCGCTCCGCTCGCTCGAGAAGAAACATAGCCTAACCCAAAACCAATCCCTATCGCGTTCTTTCCTCGACTTTTATTCGATTCTGCGAACTTGCGGGATCGGTTTTGGGTTAGGCTAGATTCTTACGAGCGAGCGCAGCGAGCGAGCAACGATCGCAATTTCCATACGCTTTAAACGTATATATCTTCATCGATCGTTACATCGTCGAAAAACGTTCCTCCGCGTGAGCGA
Source organism: Bombus lapidarius (assembly GCA_936014575.1). Lineage (NCBI taxonomy): Eukaryota > Metazoa > Arthropoda > Insecta > Hymenoptera > Apidae > Bombus > Bombus lapidarius. Next base: position 669 of record CAKXZU010000382.1, on the reverse strand, counting down.
GTGGTGCGCGCGTGCGCACGTCGCGTCTCGCCTCGCAACGTACTTATAGAGAATGGTATCTACGCCGCCGCCTACCAGCGACTCGGAGTGTGCGCGCGCAGCGCTAGCGGCAGCGCAGGCGCGGCCGGGCTAGCGGCCGTGCGCTTATGGTGCAAAACCTCCGTAGCAACGTACCGTTCGGAAGGACGCTGGAACTTAGTCGCGCGAATGCTCGATCATTACTGTACAAAGGCGATGTCAAACCATCGACTTATTTTAACAGACGCGTTATTAACATAATATAAATGGATTTTTACCAAAAAATTAATTTTCTTTCATCGAAAAATTGCATCAGTAAACATAATATTTTATCGACTTGGGACACAAATAAAGTTAATAGTCGATTAGAATACGTTAAAATAAGTCGAAATATGCAAAAAATATATACCTTGTAACATTAATTGTCGAAAAAATTATAAAAATATCCCAACCGTATCAGTCCGCCGAAGCCTAATTTTTTAAAAAATTCGACAAAAATGCTTAATCCCGATGTATATAATAGAGATGAAAGGATTTCTGTAAAAAATTCATACCTTATAACGCTTTTTAACGAAATAATGCGAAATAATCTTTTCGGTCGCATCGAACCGGCCAAAATTTTTCCAAGTTCCAACGTTCCGACGCATCGGT
>CAKXZU010000381.1:0-92373 GCA_936014575.1 Bombus lapidarius | reverse complement strand
ACACACTCTATCAGATTAGCATAACGATATTACGTATAACGTTATATAGTATTACGTTATAGCGTATAACGTTATGTATTATTGCGTTATAACGTATAACGTTATGTGGATTAACGATACAACGTATAACGTTATATGGTAATACGTTATAACGTATAACGTTATGTATCATTACGATATAACGTATAACGTTATGTAGCATTACGATATAACGTATATCGTTATGTAGCATTACGATATAACGTATAACGTTATGTAGCATTACGATATAACGTATAACGTTATATGGTAATACGTTATAACGTATAACGTTAAGTAGCATTACGATATAACTTATTACGTTATGTAGTATTACGTTATGACGTATAACGTTATGTAGCATAACGATATAACGTATAACGTTATGTAGCAATACGATATAACTTATAACGTTATATGGTAATACGTTATAACGTATAACGTCATGTTTCATTACGATATAACGTATAACGTTATGTAGCATTACGATATAACGTATATCGTTATGTAGCATTACGATATAACGTATAACGTTATGTAGCATTATGATATAACGTATAACGTTATATGGTAATACGTTATAACGTATAACGTTATGTAGCATTACGATATAACGTATAACGTTATATGGTAATACGTTATAACGTATAACGTTATGTAGCATTACGATATAACATATAACGTTATATGGTAATACGTTATAACGTATAACGTTATGCAGCATTACGATATAACTTATAACGTTATGTAGCATAACAATATTACGTATAACGTTATACAGTATTACGTTATAACGTATAACGTTATGTAGTATTACGTTATAACGTATAACGTTATGTAGCATAACGATATAACGTATAACGTTATGTAGCACTACGTTATAACGTATAACGTTATATGGTAATACGTTATAACGTATAACGTTATGTAGCATTACGATATAACGTATAACGTTATGTAGCATAACAATATTACGTATAACGTTATATAGTATTACGTTATAACGTATAACGTTATGTATCATTACGATATAACGTATAACGTTATGTAGCATTACGATATAACGTATAACGTTATATGGTAATACGTTATAACGTATAACGTTATGCAGCATTACGATATAACGTATAACGTTATATGGTAATACGTTATAACGTATAACGTTATGTAGCATTACGATATAACGTATAACGTTATGTAGCATAACAATATTACGTATAACGTTATATAGTATTACGTTATAACGTATAACGTTATGTATCATTACGATATAACGTATAACGTTATGTAGCATTACGATATAACGTATATCGTTATGTATCATTACGATATAACGTATAACGTTATGTAGCATTACGATATAACGTATATCGTTATGTAGCATTACGATATAACGTATAACGTTATGTAGCATTACGATATAACGTATAACGTTATATGGTAATACGTTATAACGTATAACGTTATGTAGCATTACGATATAACGTATAACGTTGTATGGTAATACGTTATAACGTATAACGTTATGTATCATTACGAAATAACGTATAACGTTATGTAGCACTACGTTATAACGTATAACGTTATGTATTATTACGTAATAACGTATAACGTTAAGTAGCATTACGATATAACGTATAAAGTTATGTAGCATTACGATATAACGTATAACGTTATATGGTAATGCGTTATAACGTATAACGTTATGTAGCATTACGATATAACGTATAACGTTATATGGTAATAGGTTATAACGTATAACGTTATGTAGCATTACGATATAACGTATAACGTTATATGGTAATACGTTATAACGTATAACGTTATGTATCATTACGATATAACGTATATCGTTATATGGTAATACGTTATAACGTATAACGTAATGTAGCATTACGATATAACGTATAACGTTATATGGTAATACGTTATAACGTATAACGTTATGTGTTATTACGATATAACGTATTACGTTATGTAGCATTACGATATTACGTATAACGTTATGTAGCATAACGATATAACGTATAACGTTATGTAGCAATACGATATAACTTATAACGTTATATGGTAATACGTTATAACGTATAACGTCATGTATCATTACGATATAACGTATAACGTTATGTAGCATTACGATATAACGTATATCGTTATGTAGCATTACGATGTAACGTATAACGTTATGTAGCATTACGATATAACGTATAACGTTATATGGTAATACGTTATAACGTATAACGTTATGTAGCATTACGATATAACGTATAACGTTGTATGGTAATACGTTATAACGTATAACGTTATGTATCATTACGATATAACGTATAACGTTATGTAGCATTACGATATAACGTATATCGTTATGTAGCATTACGATATAACGTATAACGTTATGTAGCACTACGTTATAACGTATAACGTTATATGGTAATACGTTATAACGTATAACGTTATATAGCATTACGATATAACGTATAACGTTATCTAGCATTACGTTATAACGTATAACGTTATGTAGCATAACGATATAACGTATAACGTTATGTAGCATAACGATATTACGTATAACGTTATATAGTATTACGTTATAGCGTATAACGTTATGTATTATTGCGTTATAACGTATAACGTTATGTGGATTAACGATACAACGTATAACGTTATATGGTAATACGTTATAACGTATAACGTTATGTATCATTACGATATAACGTATAACGTTATGTAGCATTACGATATAACGTATATCGTTATGTAGCATTCCGATATAACGTATAACGTTATGTAGCATTACGATATAACGTATAACGTTATATGGTAATACGTTATAGCGTATAACGTTAAGTAGCATTACGATATAACTTATTACGTTACGTAGTATTACGTTATAACGTATAACGTTATGTAGCATAACGATATAACGTATAACGTTATGTAGCAATACGATATAACTTATAACGTTATATGGTAATACGTTATAACGTATAACGTCATGTTTCATTACGATATAACGTATAACGTTATGTAGCATTACGATATAACGTATATCGTTATGTAGCATTACGATATAACGTACAACGTTATGTAGCATTATGATATAACGTATAACGTTATATGGTAATACGTTATAACGTATAACGTTATGTAGCATTACGATATAACGTATAACGTTGTATGGTAATACGTTATAACGTATAACGTTGTATGGTAATACGTTATAACGTATAACGTTATGTATCATTACGATATAACGTATAACGTTATGTAGCATTACGATATAACGTATATCGTTATGTAGCATTACGATATAACGTATAACGTTATGTAGCATTACGATATAACGTATAACGTTATATGGTAATACGTTATAACGTATAACGTTATGTAGCATTACGATATAACATATAACGTTATATGGTAATACGTTATAACGTATAACGTTATGCAGCATTACGATATAACTTATAACGTTATGTAGCATAACAATATTACGTATAACGTTATACAGTATTACGTTATAACGTATAACGTTATGTAGTATTACGTTATAACGTATAACGTTATGTAGCATAACGATATAACGTATAACGTTATGTAGCACTACGTTATAACGTATAACGTTATATGGTAATACGTTATAACGTATAACGTTATGTAGCATTACGATATAACGTATAACGTTATGTAGCATAACAATATTACGTATAACGTTATATAGTATTACGTTATAACGTATAACGTTATGTATCATTACGATATAACGTATAACGTTATGTAGCATTACGATATAACGTATAACGTTATATGGTAATACGTTATGACGTATAACGTTATGCAGCATTACGATATAACGTATAACGTTATATGGTAATACGTTATAACGTATAACGTTATGTAGCATTACGATATAACGTATAACGTTATGTAGCATAACAATATTACGTATAACGTTATATAGTATTACGTTATAACGTATAACGTTATGTATCATTACGATATAACGTATAACGTTATGTAGCATTACGATATAACGTATATCGTTATGTATCATTACGATATAACGTATAACGTTATGTAGCATTACGATATAACGTATATCGTTATGTAGCATTACGATATAACGTATAACGTTATGTAGCATTACGATATAACGTATAACGTTATGTATCATTACGATATAACGTATAACGTTATGTAGCATTACGATATAACGTATATCGTTATGTAGCATTACGATATAACGTATAACGTTATGTAGCATTACGTTATAACGTATAACGTTATGTAGCATTACGATATAACGTATAACGTTATGTAGCATAACGATATAACGTATAACGTTATGTAGCATAACGATATTACGTATAACGTTGTATAGTATTACGTTATAACGTATAACGTTATGTATTATTACGTTATAACGTATAACGTTTTGTAGTACTACGTAATAACGTATAACGTTAAGTAGCTTTACGATATAACGTATAAAGTTATATAGCATTACGATATAACGTATAACGTTATATGGTAATGCGTTATAACGTATAACGTTATGTAGCATTACGATATAACGTATAACGTTATATGGTAATACGTTATAACGTATAACGTTATGTAGCATTACGAAATAACGTATAACGTTATATGGTAATACGTTGTAACGTATAACGTTATGTATCATTACGATATAACGTATATCGTTATATGGTAATACGTTATAACGTATAACGTTATGTAGCATTACGATATAACGTATAACGTTATATGGTAATACGTTATAACGTATAACGTTATGTATCATTATGATATAACGTATTACGTTATGTAGCATTACGATATTACGTAGAACGTTATATAGTATTACGTTATAACGTATAACGTTATGTAGCATTACGATATAACGTATAACGTTATATGGTAATACGTTATAACGTATAACGTTATGTAGCATTACGATATAACGTATAGCGTTATGGAGCATAACAATATTACGTATAACGTTATATAGTATTACGTTATATCGTATAACGTTATGTAGTATTACGTTATAACGTATAACGTTATGTAGTATTACGTTATAACGTATAACGTTATGTAGTATTACGTTATAACGTATAACGTTATGTAGCATAACGTTATAACGTATAACGTTATGTAGCATTACGATATAACGTATAACGTTATATGGTAATACGTTATAACGTATAACGTTATGTAGCATTACGATATAACGTATATCGTTATGTAGCATTACGATATAACGTATAACGTTATGTAGCATTACGATATAACGTATAACGTTATATGGTAATACGTTATAACGTATAACGTTATGTAGCATTACGATATTACGTATAACGTTGTATGGTAATACGTTATAACGTATAACGTTATGTATCATTACGATATAACGTATAACGTTATGTAGCATTACGATATAACGTATATCTTTATGTAGCATTACGATATAACGTATAACGTTATGTAGCATTACGATATAACGTATAACGTTATGTAGCACTACGTTATAACGTATAACGTTATATGGTAATACGTTATAACGTATAACGTTATGTAGCATTACGATATAACGTATAACGTTATCTAGCATTACGTTATAACGTATAACGTTATGTAGCATAACGATATAACGTATAACGTTATGTTGCATAACGATATTACGTATAACGTTATATAGTATTACGTTATAGCGTATAACGTTATGTATTATTGCGTTATAACGTATAACGTTATGTGGATTAACGATATAACGTATAACGTTATATGGTAATACGTTATAACGTATAACGTTATGTATCATTACGATATAACGTATTACGTTATGTAGCATTACGATATTACGTAGAACGTTATATAGTATTACGTTATAACGTATAACGTTATGTAGCATTACGATATAACGTATAACGTTATATGGTAATACGTTATAACGTATAACGTTATGTAGCATTACGATATAACGTATAGCGTTATGGAGCATAACAATATTACGTATAACGTTATATAGTATTACGTTATAACGTATAACGTTATGTAGTATTACGTTATAACGTATAACGTTATGTAGTATTACGTTATAACGTATAACGTTATGTAGTATTACGTTATGTAGCATAACGTTATAACGTATAACGTTATGTAGCATTACGATATAACGTATAACGTTATATGGTAATACGTTATAACGTATAACGTTATGTAGCATTACGATATAACGTATATCGTTATGTAGCATTACGATATAACGTATAACGTTATGTAGCATTACGATATAACGTATAACGTTATATGGTAATACGTTATAACGTATAACGTTATGTAGCATTACGATATTACGTATAACGTTGTATGGTAATACGTTATAACGTATAACGTTATGTATCATTACGATATAACGTATAACGTTATGTAGCATTACGATATAACGTATATCGTTATGTAGCATTACGATATAACGTATAACGTTATGTAGCATTACGATATAACGTATAACGTTATGTAGCACTACGTTATAACGTATAACGTTATATGGTAATACGTTATAACGTATAACGTTATGTAGCATTACGATATAACGTATAACGTTATCTAGCATTACGTTATAACGTATAACGTTATGTAGCATAACGATATAACGTATAACGTTATGTAGCATAACGATATTACGTATAACGTTATATAGTATTACGTTATAGCGTATAACGTTATGTATTATTGCGTTATAACGTATAACGTTATGTGGATTAACGATATAACGTATAACGTTATATGGTAATACGTTATAACGTATAACGTTATGTAGCATTACGATATAACTTATTACGTTATGTAGTATTACGTTATAACGTATAACGTTATGTAGCATAACGATATAACGTATAACGTTATGTAGCAATACGATATAACTTATAACGTTATATGGTAATTCGTTATAACGTATAACGTCATGTATCATTACGATATAACGTATAACGTTATGTAGCATTACGATATAACGTATATCGTTATGTAGCATTACGATATAACGTATAACGTTATGTAGCATTACGATATAACGTATAACGTTATATGGTAATACGTTATAACGTATAACGTTATGTAGCATTACGATATAACGTATAACGTTGTATGGTAATACGTTATAACGTATAACGTTGTATGGTAATACTTTATAACGTATAACGTTATGTAGCATTACGATATAACATATAACGTTATATGGTAATACGTTATAACGTATAACGTTATGCAGCATTACGATATAACTTATAACGTTATGTAGCATAACAATATTACGTATAACGTTATACGGTATTACGTTATAACGTATAACGTTATGTAGCATAACGATATAACGTATAACGTTATGTAGCACTACGTTATAACGTATAACGTTATGTAGCATTACGATATAACATATAACGTTATATGGTAATACGTTATAACGTATAACGTTATGCAGCATTACGATATAACGTATAACGTTATGTATCATTACGATATAACGTATAACGTTATGTAGCATTACGATATAACGTATATCGTTATGTAGCATTACGATATAACGTATAACGTTATGTAGCATTACGTTATAACGTATAACGTTATGTAGCATTACGATATAACGTATAACGTTATGTAGCATAACGATATAACGTATAACGTTATGTAGCATAACGATATTACGTATAACGTTGTATAGTATTACGTTATAACGTATAACGTTATGTATTATTACGTTATAACGTATAACGTTTTGTAGTACTACGTAATAACGTATAACGTTAAGTAGCTTTACGATATAACGTATAACGTTATATGGTAATACGTTATAACGTATAACGTTATGTATCATTATGATATAACGTATTACGTTATGTAGCATTACGATATTACGTAGAACGTTATATAGTATTACGTTATAACGTATAACGTTATGTAGCATTACGATATAACGTATAACGTTATATGGTAATACGTTATAACGTATAACGTTATGTAGCATTACGATATAACGTATAGCGTTATGGAGCATAACAATATTACGTATAACGTTATATAGTATTACGTTATAACGTATAACGTTATGTAGTATTACGTTATAACGTATAACGTTATGTAGTATTACGTTATAACGTATAACGTTATGTAGTATTACGTTATAACGTATAACGTTATGTAGCATAACGTTATAACGTATAACGTTATGTAGCATTACGATATAACGTATAACGTTATATGGTAATACGTTATAACGTATAACGTTATGTAGCATTACGATATAACGTATATCGTTATGTAGCATTACGATATAACGTATAACGTTATGTAGCATTACGATATAACGTATAACGTTATATGGTAATACGTTATAACGTATAACGTTATGTAGCATTACGATATTACGTATAACGTTGTATGGTAATACGTTATAACGTATAACGTTATGTATCATTACGATATAACGTATAACGTTATGTAGCATTACGATATAACGTATATCGTTATGTAGCATTACGATATAACGTATAACGTTATGTAGCATTACGATATAACGTATAACGTTATGTAGCACTACGTTATAACGTATAACGTTATATGGTAATACGTTATAACGTATAACGTTATGTAGCATTACGATATAACGTATAACGTTATCTAGCATTACGTTATAACGTATAACGTTATGTAGCATAACGATATAACGTATAACGTTATGTAGCATAACGATATTACGTATAACGTTATATAGTATTACGTTATAGCGTATAACGTTATGTATTATTGCGTTATAACGTATAACGTTATGTGGATTAACGATATAACGTATAACGTTATATGGTAATACGTTATAACGTATAACGTTATGTATCATTACGATATAACGTATTACGTTATGTAGCATTACGATATTACGTAGAACGTTATATAGTATTACGTTATAACGTATAACGTTATGTAGCATTACGATATAACGTATAACGTTATATGGTAATACGTTATAACGTATAACGTTATGTAGCATTACGATATAACGTATAGCGTTATGGAGCATAACAATATTACGTATAACGTTATATAGTATTACGTTATAACGTATAACGTTATGTAGTATTACGTTATAACGTATAACGTTATGTAGTATTACGTTATAACGTATAACGTTATGTAGTATTACGTTATAACGTATAACGTTATGTAGCATAACGTTATAACGTATAACGTTATGTAGCATTACGATATAACGTATAACGTTATATGGTAATACGTTATAACGTATAACGTTATGTAGCATTACGATATAACGTATATCGTTATGTAGCATTACGATATAACGTATAACGTTATGTAGCATTACGATATAACGTATAACGTTATATGGTAATACGTTATAACGTATAACGTTATGTAGCATTACGATATTACGTATAACGTTGTATGGTAATACGTTATAACGTATAACGTTATGTATCATTACGATATAACGTATAACGTTATGTAGCATTACGATATAACGTATATCGTTATGTAGCATTACGATATAACGTATAACGTTATGTAGCATTACGATATAACGTATAACGTTATGTAGCACTACGTTATAACGTATAACGTTATATGGTAATACGTTATAACGTATAACGTTATGTAGCATTACGATATAACGTATAACGTTATCTAGCATTACGTTATAACGTATAACGTTATGTAGCGTAACGATATAACGTATAACGTTATGTAGCATTACGATATAACGTATATCGTTATGTAGCATTACGATATAACGTATAACGTTATGTAGCATTACGATATAACGTATAGCGTTATATGGTAATACGTTATAACGTATAACGTTATGTAGCATTACGATATAACATATAACGTTATATGGTAATACGTTATAACGTATAACGTTATGCAGCATTACGATATAACTTATAACGTTATGTAGCATAACAATATTACGTATAACGTTATACAGTATTACGTTATAACGTATAACGTTATGTAGCATAACGATATAACGTATAACGTTATGTAGCACTACGTTATAACGTATAACGTTATGTAGCATTACGATATAACATATAACGTTATATGGTAATACGTTATAACGTATAACGTTATGCAGCATTACGATATAACGTATAACGTTATGTATCATTACGATATAACGTATAACGTTATGTAGCATTACGATATAACGTATATCGTTATGTAGCATTACGATATAACGTATAACGTTATGTAGCATTACGTTATAACGTATAACGTTATGTAGCATTACGATATAACGTATAACGTTATGTAGCATAACGATATAACGTATAACGTTATGTAGCATAACGATATTACGTATAACGTTGTATAGTATTACGTTATAACGTATAACGTTATGTAGCATTACGATATAACGTATAACGTTATATGGTAATACGTTATAACGTATAACGTTATGTATCATTACGATATAACGTATTACGTTATGTAGCATTACGATATTACGTAGAACGTTATATAGTATTACGTTATAACGTATGACGTTATGTAGCATTACGATATAACGTATAACGTTATATGGTAATACGTTATAACGTATAACGTTATGTAGCATTACGATATAACGTATAGCGTTATGGAGCATAACAATATTACGTATAACGTTATATAGTATTACGTTATAACGTATAACGTTATGTAGCACTACGTTATAACGTATAACGTTATATGGTAATACGTTATAACGTATAACGTTATGTAGCATTACGATATAACGTATAACGTTATGTAGCATAACAATATTACGTATAACGTTATATAGTATTACGTTATAACGTATAACGTTATGTATCATTACGATATAACGTATAACGTTATGTAGCATTACGATATAACGTATAACGTTATATGGTAATACGTTATGACGTATAACGTTATGCAGCATTACGATATAACGTATAACGTTATATGGTAATACGTTATAACGTATAACGTTATGTAGCATTACGATATAACGTATAACGTTATGTAGCATAACAATATTACGTATAACGTTATATAGTATTACGTTATAACGTATAACGTTATGTATCATTACGATATAACGTATAACGTTATGTAGCATTACGATATAACGTATATCGTTATGTATCATTACGATATAACGTATAACGTTATGTAGCATTACGATATAACGTATATCGTTATGTAGCATTACGATATAACGTATAACGTTATGTAGCATTACGATATAACGTATAACGTTATGTATCATTACGATATAACGTATAACGTTATGTAGCATTACGATATAACGTATATCGTTATGTAGCATTACGATATAACGTATAACGTTATGTAGCATTACGTTATAACGTATAACGTTATGTAGCATTACGATATAACGTATAACGTTATGTAGCATAACGATATAACGTATAACGTTATGTAGCATAACGATATTACGTATAACGTTGTATAGTATTACGTTATAACGTATAACGTTATGTATTATTACGTTATAACGTATAACGTTTTGTAGTACTACGTAATAACGTATAACGTTAAGTAGCTTTACGATATAACGTATAAAGATATATAGCATTACGATATAACGTATAACGTTATATGGTAATGCGTTATAACGTATAACGTTATGTAGCATTACGATATAACGTATAACGTTATATGGTAATACGTTATAACGTATAACGTTATGTAGCATTACGAAATAACGTATAACGTTATATGGTAATACGTTGTAACGTATAACGTTATGTATCATTACGATATAACGTATATCGTTATATGGTAATACGTTATAACGTATAACGTTATGTAGCATTACGATATAACGTATAACGTTATATGGTAATACGTTATAACGTATAACGTTATGTATCATTATGATATAACGTATTACGTTATGTAGCATTACGATATTACGTAGAACGTTATATAGTATTACGTTATAACGTATAACGTTATGTAGCATTACGATATAACGTATAACGTTATATGGTAATACGTTATAACGTATAACGTTATGTAGCATTACGATATAACGTATAGCGTTATGGAGCATAACAATATTACGTATAACGTTATATAGTATTACGTTATAACGTATAACGTTATGTAGTATTACGTTATAACGTATAACGTTATGTAGTATTACGTTATAACGTATAACGTTATGTAGTATTACGTTATAACGTATAACGTTATGTAGCATAACGTTATAACGTATAACGTTATGTAGCATTACGATATAACGTATAACGTTATATGGTAATACGTTATAACGTATAACGTTATGTAGCATTACGATATAACGTATATCGTTATGTAGCATTACGATATAACGTATAACGTTATGTAGCATTACGATATAACGTATAACGTTATATGGTAATACGTTATAACGTATAACGTTATGTAGCATTACGATATTACGTATAACGTTGTATGGTAATACGTTATAACGTATAACGTTATGTATCATTACGATATAACGTATAACGTTATGTAGCATTACGATATAACGTATATCGTTATGTAGCATTACGATATAACGTATATCGTTATGTAGCATTACGATATAACGTATAACGTTATGTAGCATTACGATATAACGTATAACGTTATGTAGCACTACGTTATAACGTATAACGTTATATGGTAATACGTTATAACGTATAACGTTATGTAGCATTACGATATAACGTATAACGTTATCTAGCAGTACGTTATAACGTATAACGTTATGTAGCATAACGATATAACGTATAACGTTATGTAGCATAACGATATTACGTATAACGTTATATAGTATTACGTTATAGCGTATAACGTTATGTATTATTGCGTTATAACGTATAACGTTATGTGGATTAACGATATAACGTATAACGTTATATGGTAATACGTTATAACGTATAACGTTATGTATCATTACGATATAACGTATTACGTTATGTAGCATTACGATATTACGTAGAACGTTATATAGTATTACGTTATAACGTATAACGTTATGTAGCATTACGATATAACGTATAACGTTATATGGTAATACGTTATAACGTATAACGTTATGTAGCATTACGATATAACGCATAGCGTTATGGAGCATAACAATATTACGTATAACGTTATATAGTATTACGTTATAACGTATAACGTTATGTAGTATTACGTTATAACGTATAACGTTATGTAGTATTACGTTATAACGTATAACGTTATGTAGTATTACGTTATAACGTATAACGTTATGTAGCATAACGTTATAACGTATAACGTTATGTAGCATTACGATATAACGTATAACGTTATATGGTAATACGTTATAACGTATAACGTTATGTAGCATTACGATATAACGTATATCGTTATGTAGCATTACGATATAACGTATAACGTTATGTAGCATTACGATATAACGTATAACGTTATATGGTAATACGTTATAACGTATAACGTTATGTAGCATTACGATATTACGTGTAACGTTGTATGGTAATACGTTATAACGTATAACGTTATGTATCATTACGATATAACGTATAACGTTATGTAGCATTACGATATAACGTATATCGTTATGTAGCATTACGATATAACGTATAACGTTATGTAGCATTACGATATAACGTATAACGTTATGTAGCACTACGTTATAACGTATAACGTTATATGGTAATACGTTATAACGTATAACGTTATGTAGCATTACGATATAACGTATAACGTTATCTAGCATTACGTTATAACGTATAACGTTATGTAGCATAACGATATAACGTATAACGTTATGTAGCATAACGATATTACGTATAACGTTATATAGTATTACGTTATAGCGTATAACGTTATGTATTATTGCGTTATAACGTATAACGTTATGTGGATTAACGATATAACGTATAACGTTATATGGTAATACGTTATAACGTATAACGTTATGTAGCATTACGATATAACTTATTACGTTATGTAGTATTACGTTATAACGTATAACGTTATGTAGCATAACGATATAACGTATAACGTTATGTAGCAATACGATATAACTTATAACGTTATGTAGCATTACGATATAACGTATATCGTTATGTAGCATTACGATATAACGTATAACGTTATGTAGCATTACGATATAACGTATAACGTTATATGGTAATACGTTATAACGTATAACGTTATGTAGCATTACGATATAACGTATAACGTTGTATGGTAATACGTTATAACGTATAACGTTGTATGGTAATACTTTATAACGTATAACGTTATGTATCATTACGATATAACGTATAACGTTATGTAGCATTACGATATAACGTATATCGTTATGTAGCATTACGATATAACGTATAACGTTATGTAGCATTACGATATAACGTATAGCGTTATATGGTAATACGTTATAACGTATAACGTTATGTAGCATTACGATATAACATATAACGTTATATGGTAATACGTTATAACGTATAACGTTATGCAGCATTACGATATAACTTATAACGTTATGTAGCATAACAATATTACGTATAACGTTATACAGTATTACGTTATAACGTATAACGTTATGTAGCATAACGATATAACGTATAACGTTATGTAGCACTACGTTATAACGTATAACGTTATGTAGCATTACGATATAACATATAACGTTATATGGTAATACGTTATAACGTATAACGTTATGCAGCATTACGATATAACGTATAACGTTATGTATCATTACGATATAACGTATAACGTTATGTAGCATTACGATATAACGTATATCGTTATGTAGCATTACGATATAACGTATAACGTTATGTAGCATTACGTTATAACGTATAACGTTATGTAGCATTACGATATAACGTATAACGTTATGTAGCATAACGATATAACGTATAACGTTATGTAGCATAACGATATTACGTATAACGTTGTATAGTATTACGTTATAACGTATAACGTTATGTATTATTACGTTATAACGTATAACGTTTTGTAGTACTACGTAATAACGTATAACGTTAAGTAGCTTTACGATATAACGTATAAAGTTATATAGCATTACGATATAACGTATAACGTTATATGGTAATGCGTTATAACGTATAACGTTATGTAGCATTACGATATAACGTATAACGTTATATGGTAATACGTTATAACGTATAACGTTATGTAGCATTACGAAATAACGTATAACGTTATATGGTAATACGTTGTAACGTATAACGTTATGTATCATTACGATATAACGTATATCGTTATATGGTAATACGTTATAACGTATAACGTTATGTAGCATTACGATATAACGTATAACGTTATATGGTAATACGTTATAACGTATAACGTTATGTATCATTACGATATAACGTATTACGTTATGTAGCATTACGATATTACGTAGAACGTTATATAGTATTACGTTATAACGTATAACGTTATGTAGCATTACGATATAACGTATAACGTTATATGGTAATACGTTATAACGTATAACGTTATGTAGCATTACGATATAACGTATAGCGTTATGGAGCATAACAATATTACGTATAACGTTATATAGTATTACGTTATAACGTATAACGTTATGTAGTATTACGTTATAACGTATAACGTTATGTAGTATTACGTTATAACGTATAACGTTATGTAGTATTACGTTATAACGTATAACGTTATGTAGCATAACGTTATAACGTATAACGTTATGTAGCATTACGATATAACGTATAACGTTATATGGTAATACGTTATAACGTATAACGTTATGTAGCATTACGATATAACGTATATCGTTATGTAGCATTACGATATAACGTATAACGTTATGTAGCATTACGATATAACGTATAACGTTATATGGTAATACGTTATAACGTATAACGTTATGTAGCATTACGATATTACGTATAACGTTGTATGGTAATACGTTATAACGTATAACGTTATGTATCATTACGATATAACGTATAACGTTATGTAGCATTACGATATAACGTATATCGTTATGTAGCATTACGATATAACGTATAACGTTATGTAGCATTACGATATAACGTATAACGTTATGTAGCACTACGTTATAACGTATAACGTTATATGGTAATACGTTATAACGTATAACGTTATGTAGCATTACGATATAACGTATAACGTTATCTAGCATTACGTTATAACGTATAACGTTATGTAGCATAACGATATAACGTATAACGTTATGTAGCATAACGATATTACGTATAACGTTATATAGTATTACGTTATAGCGTATAACGTTATGTATTATTGCGTTATAACGTATAACGTTATGTGGATTAACGATATAACGTATAACGTTATATGGTAATACGTTATAACGAATAACGTTATGTATCATTACGATATAACGTATAACGTTATGTAGCATTACGATATAACGTATATCGTTATGTAGCATTACGATATAACGTATAACGTATAACGTTATATGGTAATACGTTATAACGTATAACGTTATGTAGCATTACGATATAACTTATTACGTTATGTAGTATTACGTTATAACGTATAACGTTATGTAGCATAACGATATAACGTATAACGTTATGTAGCAATACGATATAACTTATAACGTTATATGGTAATTCGTTATAACGTATAACGTCATGTATCATTACGATATAACGTATAACGTTATGTAGCATTACGATATAACGTATATCGTTATGTAGCATTACGATATAACGTATAACGTTATGTAGCATTACGATATAACGTATAACGTTATATGGTAATACGTTATAACGTATAACGTTATGTAGCATTACGATATAACGTATAACGTTGTATGGTAATACGTTATAACGTATAACGTTGTATGGTAATACTTTATAACGTATAACGTTATGTATCATTACGATATAACGTATAACGTTATGTAGCATTACGATATAACGTATATCGTTATGTAGCATTACGATATAACGTATAACGTTATGTAGCATTACGATATAACGTATAGCGTTATATGGTAATACGTTATAACGTATAACGTTATGTAGCATTACGATATAACATATAACGTTATATGGTAATACGTTATAACGTATAACGTTATGTAGCATTACGATATAACGTATATCGTTATGTAGCATTACGATATAACGTATAACGTATAACGTTATATGGTAATACGTTATAACGTATAACGTTATGTAGCATTACGATATAACTTATTACGTTATGTAGTATTACGTTATAACGTATAACGTTATGTAGCATAACGATATAACGTATAACGTTATGTAGCAATACGATATAACTTATAACGTTATATGGTAATTCGTTATAACGTATAACGTCATGTATCATTACGATATAACGTATAACGTTATGTAGCATTACGATATAACGTATATCGTTATGTAGCATTACGATATAACGTATAACGTTATGTAGCATTACGATATAACGTATAACGTTATATGGTAATACGTTATAACGTATAACGTTATGTAGCATTACGATATAACGTATAACGTTGTATGGTAATACGTTATAACGTATAACGTTGTATGGTAATACTTTATAACGTATAACGTTATGTATCATTACGATATAACGTATAACGTTATGTAGCATTACGATATAACGTATATCGTTATGTAGCATTACGATATAACGTATAACGTTATGTAGCATTACGATATAACGTATAGCGTTATATGGTAATACGTTATAACGTATAACGTTATGTAGCATTACGATATAACATATAACGTTATATGGTAATACGTTATAACGTATAACGTTATGCAGCATTACGATATAACTTATAACGTTATGTAGCATAACAATATTACGTATAACGTTATACAGTATTACGTTATAACGTATAACGTTATGTAGCATAACGATATAACGTATAACGTTATGTAGCACTACGTTATAACGTATAACGTTATATGGTAATACGTTATAACGTATAACGTTATGTAGCATTACGATATAACGTATAACGTTATCTAGCATTACGTTATAACGTATAAGGTTATGTAGCATAACGATATAACGTATAACGTTATGTAGCATAACGATATTACGTATAACGTTATATAGTATTACGTTATAGCGTATAACGTTATGTATTATTACGTTATAACGTATAACGTTATGTAGATTAACGATACAACGTATAACGTTATGTAGCATTACGTTATAACGTATAACGTTATATGGTAATACGTTATAACTTATAACGTTATGTAGCATAACTATATAACGTACAACGTTATGTAGCAATACGATATAACTTATAACGTTATGTACCATAACGATATAACGTATAACGTTATGTGGCATAACGATATTACGTATAACGTTATATAGTATTACGTTATAACGTATAACGTTATGTAGCATAACGATATAACGTATAACGTTATGTAGCATAACGATATTGCGTATAACGTTATATGGTAATGCGTTATAACGTATAACGTTATGTAGCATTACGATATAACGTATAACGTTATATGGTAATACGTTATAACGTATAACATTATGTAGCATTACTATATAACGTATAAAGTTATGTAGCATTACGATATAACGTATAACGTTATATGGTAATGCGTTATAACGTATAACGTTATGTAGCATTACGACATAACGTATAACGTTATGTAGCATTACGAAATAACGTATAACGTTATATGGTAATACGTTATAACGTATAACGTTATGCAGCATTACGATATAACGTATAACGTTATATGGTAATACGTTATAACGTATAACGTTATGTAGCATAACGATATAACGTATAACGTTATGTAGCATTACGATATAACGTATAAAGTTATGTAGCATTACGATATAACGTATAACGTTATATGGTAATGCGTTATAACGTATAACGTTATGTAGCATAACGATATAACGTATAACGTTATGTAGCATTACGACATAACGTATAACGTTATATGGTAATACGTTATAACGTATAACATTATGTAGCATTACGATATAACGTATATCGTTATATGGTAATACGTTATAACGTATAACGTTATGTATCATTACGGTATAACGTATTACGTTATGTATCATTACGATATAACGTATAACGTTATGTAGCATTACGATATAACGTATAAAGTTATGTAGCATTACGATATAACGTATAACGTTATATGGTAATGCGTTATAACGTATAACGTTATGTAGCATAACGATATAACGTATAACGTTATGTAGCATTACGACATAACGTATAACGTTATATGGTAATACGTTATAACGTATAACATTATGTAGCATTACGATATAACGTATATCGTTATATGGTAATACGTTATAACGTATAACGTTATGTATCATTACGGTATAACGTATTACGTTATGTATCATTACGATATAACGTATAACGTTATGTAGCATTACGATATAACGTATAACGTTATGTAGCATTACGATATAACGTATAACGTTATATGGTAATACGTTATAACGTATAACGTCATGTAGCATTACGATATAACGTATAACGTTATATGGTAATACGTTATAACGTATAACGTTATGTATCATTACGATATAACGTATAACGTTATGTAGCATTACGATATAACGTATATCGTTATGTAGCATTACGATATAACGTATAGCGTTATGTAGCATTACGATATAACATATAACGTTATATGGTAATACGTTATAACGTATAACGTTATGCAGCATTACGATATAACGTATAACGTTATATGGTAATACGTTATAACGTATAACGTTATGTAGCATAACGATATAACGTATAACGTTTTGTGGCATAACGATATTACGTATAACGTTATATGGTAATACGTTATAACGTATAACGTTATGTATCATTACGATATAACGTATAACGTTATGTAGCATTACGATATAACGTATATCGTTATGTAGCATTACGATATAACGTATAACGTTATGTAGCATTAGGATATAACGTATAACGTTATATGGTAATACGTTATAACGTATAACGTTATGCAGCATTACGATATAACGTATAACGTTATATGGTAATACGTTATAACGTATAACGTTATGTAGAATAACGATATAACGTATAACGTTATGTAGCACTACGTTATAACGTATAAGGTTATATGGTAATACGTTATAACGTATAACGTTATGTAGCATTACGATATAACGTATAACGTTATCTAGCATTACGTTATAACGTATAACGTTATGTAGCATTACGATATAACGTATAAAGTTATGTAGCATTACGATATAACGTATAACGTTATATGGTAATGCGTTATAACGTATAACGTTATGTAGCATAACGATATAACGTATAACGTTATGTAGCATTACGACATAACGTATAACGTTATATGGTAATACGTTATAACGTATAACATTATGTAGCATTACGATATAACGTATATCGTTATATGGTAATACGTTATAACGTATAACGTTATGTATCATTACGGTATAACGTATTACGTTATGTATCATTACGATATAACGTATAACGTTATGTAGCATTACGATATAACGTATAACGTTATGTAGCATTACGATATAACGTATAACGTTATATGGTAATACGTTATAACGTATAACGTCATGTAGCATTACGATATAACGTATAACGTTATATGGTAATACGTTATAACGTATAACGTTATGTATCATTACGATATAACGTATAACGTTATGTAGCATTACGATATAACGTATATCGTTATGTAGCATTACGATATAACGTATAGCGTTATGTAGCATTACGATATAACATATAACGTTATATGGTAATACGTTATAACGTATAACGTTATGCAGCATTACGATATAACGTATAACGTTATATGGTAATACGTTATAACGTATAACGTTATGTAGCATTACGATATAACGTATAACGTTATATGGTAATACGTTATAACGTATATCGTTATGTAGCATTACGATATAACGTATAGCGTTATGTAGCATTACGATATAACATATAACGTTATATGGTAATACGTTATAACGTATAACGTTATGCAGCATTACGATATAACGTATAACGTTATATGGTAATACGTTATAACGTATAACGTTATGCAGCATTACGATATAACGTATAACGTTATATGGTAATACGTTATAACGTATAACGTTATGTAGCATAACGATATAACGTATAACGTTTTGTGGCATAACGATATTACGTATAACGTTATATGGTAATACGTTATAACGTATAACGTTATGTATCATTACGATATAACGTATAACGTTATGTAGCATTACGATATAACGTATATCGTTATGTAGCATTACGATATAACGTATAACGTTATGTAGCATTAGGATATAACGTATAACGTTATATGGTAATGCGTTATAACGTATAACGTTATGTAGCATAACGATATAACGCATAACGTTATGTAGCATTACGACATAACGTATAACGTTATATGGTAATACGTTATAACGTATAACATTATGTAGCATTACGATATAACGTATATCGTTATATGGTAATACGTTATAACGTATAACGTTATGTATCATTACGGTATAACGTATTACGTTATGTATCATTACGATATAACGTATAACGTTATGTAGCATTACGATATAACGTATAAAGTTATGTAGCATTACGATATAACGTATAACGTTATATGGTAATGCGTTATAACGTATAACGTTATGTAGCATAACGATATAACGTATAACGTTATGTAGCATTACGACATAACGTATAACGTTATATGGTAATACGTTATAACGTATAACATTATGTAGCATTACGATATAACGTATATCGTTATATGGTAATACGTTATAACGTATAACGTTATGTATCATTACGGTATAACGTATTACGTTATGTATCATTACGATATAACGTATAACGTTATGTAGCATTACGATATAACGTATAACGTTATGTAGCATTACGATATAACGTATAACGTTATATGGTAATACGTTATAACGTATAACGTCATGTAGCATTACGATATAACGTATAACGTTATATGGTAATACGTTATAACGTATAACGTTATGTATCATTACGATATAACGTATAACGTTATGTAGCATTACGATATAACGTATATCGTTATGTAGCATTACGATATAACGTATAGCGTTATGTAGCATTACGATATAACACATAACGTTATATGGTAATACGTTATAACGTATAACGTTATGCAGCATTACGATATAACGTATAACGTTATATGGTAATACGTTATAACGTATAACGTTATGCAGCATTACGATATAACGTATAACGTTATATGGTAATACGTTATAACGTATAACGTTATGTAGCATAACGATATAACGTATAACGTTTTGTGGCATAACGATATTACGTATAACGTTATATGGTAATACGTTATAACGTATAACGTTATGTATCATTACGATATAACGTATAACGTTATGTAGCATTACGATATAACGTATAACGTTATATAGTAATACGTTATAACGTATAACGTTATGTAGCATAACGATATTACGTATAACGTTATGTAGCATTACGATATTACGTAGAACGTTATATAGTATTACGTTATAACGTATAACGTTATGAAGTATTACGTTATAACGTATATCGTAATGTAGCATTACGATATAACGTATAACGTTATGTAGCACTACGTTATAACGTATAAGGTTATATGGTAATACGTTATAACGTATAACGTTATGTAGCATTACGATATAACGTATAACGTTATCTAGCATTACGTTATAACGTATAACGTTATGTAGCATAACGATATAACGTATAACGTTATGTAGCATAACGATATTACGTATAACGTTATATAGTATTACGTTATAGCGTATAACGTTATGTATTATTGCGTTATAACGTATAACGTTATGTGGTAATACGTTATAACGTATAACGTTATGTATCATTACGATATAACGTATAACGTTATGTAGCATTACGATATAACGTATATCGTTATGTAGCATTACGATATAACGTATAACGTTATGTAGCATAACGAGATAACGTATAACGTTATGTAGCAATACGATATAACTTATAACGTTATATGGTAATACGTTATAAGGTATAACGTCATGTATCATTACGATATAACGTATAACGTTATGTAGCATTACGATATAACGTATAACGTTATGTATAACTACGTTATAACGTATAACGTTACGTAGTATTACGTTATAACGTATAACGTTATGTAGCATTACGATATAACGTATAACGTTATGTAGCATAACGATATTACGTATAACGTTATATAGTTTTACGTTATAACGTATAACGTTATGTATTATTACGCTATAACGTATAACGTTATGTAGTATTACGTAATAACGTATAACGTTATGTAGCATTACGATATAACGTATAAAGTTATGTAGCATTACGATATAACGTATAACGTTATATGATAATGCGTTATAACGTATAACGTTATGTAGCATTACGATATAACGTATAACGTTATATGGTAATACATTATAACGTATAACATTATGTAGCATTACGATATAACGTATATCGTTATATGGTAATACGTTATAACGTATAACGTTATGTAGCATTACGATATAACGTATAACGTTATATAGTAATACGTTATAACGTATAACGTTATGTAGCATAACGATATTACGTATAACGTTATGTAGCATTACGATATTACGTAGAACGTTATATAGTATTACGTTATAACGTATAACGTTATGAAGTATTACGTTATAACGTATATCGTAATGTAGCATTACGATATAACGTATAACGTTATGTAGCATTGCGATATAACGTATAACGTTATATGGTAATACGTTATATCGTATAACGTTATGTAGCAATACGATATAACTTATAACGTTATGTACCATAACGATATAACGTATAACGTTATGTGGCATAACGATATTACGTATAACGTTATATAGTATTACGTTATAACGTATAACGTTATGTAGCATAACGATATAACGTATAACGTTATGTAGCATAACGATATTGCGTATAACGTTATATGGTAATGCGTTATAACGTATAACGTTATGTAGCATTACGATATAACGTATAACGTTATATGGTAATACGTTATAACGTATAACATTATGTAGCATTACTATATAACGTATAAAGTTATGTAGCATTACGATATAACGTATAACGTTATATGGTAATGCGTTATAACGTATAACGTTATGTAGCATTACGACATAACGTATAACGTTATGTAGCATTACGAAATAACGTATAACGTTATATGGTAATACGTTATAACGTATAACGTTATGCAGCATTACGATATAACGTATAACGTTATATGGTAATACGTTATAACGTATAACGTTATGTAGCATAACGATATAACGTATAACGTTATGTAGCATTACGATATAACGTATAAAGTTATGTAGCATTACGATATAACGTATAACGTTATATGGTAATGCGTTATAACGTATAACGTTATGTAGCCTAACGATATAACGTATAACGTTATGTAGCATTACGACATAACGTATAACGTTATATGGTAATACGTTATAACGTATAACATTATGTAGCATTACGATATAACGTATATCGTAATATGGTAATACGTTATAACGTATAACGTTATGTATCATTACGGTATAACGTATTACGTTATGTATCATTACGATATAACGTATAACGTTATGTAGCATTACGATATAACGTATAAAGTTATGTAGCATTACGATATAACGTATAACGTTATATGGTAATGCGTTATAACGTATAACGTTATGTAGCATAACGATATAACGTATAACGTTATGTAGCATTACGACATAACGTATAACGTTATATGGTAATACGTTATAACGTATAACATTATGTAGCATTACGATATAACGTATATCGTTATATGGTAATACGTTATAACGTATAACGTTATGTATCATTACGGTATAACGTATTACGTTATGTATCATTACGATATAACGTATAACGTTATGTAGCATTACGATATAACGTATAACGTTATGTAGCATTACGATATAACGTATAACGTTATATGGTAATACGTTATAACGTATAACGTCATGTAGCATTACGATATAACGTATAACGTTATATGGTAATACGTTATAACGTATAACGTTATGTATCATTACGATATAACGTATAACGTTATGTAGCATTACGATATAACGTATATCGTTATGTAGCATTACGATATAACGTATAGCGTTATGTAGCATTACGATATAACATATAACGTTATATGGTAATACGTTATAACGTATAACGTTATGCAGCATTACGATATAACGTATAACGTTATATGGTAATACGTTATAACGTATAACGTTATGCAGCATTACGATATAACGTATAACGTTATATGGTAATACGTTATAACGTATAACGTTATGTAGCATAAAGATATAACGTATAACGTTATGTGGCATAACGATATTACGTATAACGTTATATGGTAATACGTTATAACGTATAACGTTATGTATCATTACGGTATAACGTATTACGTTATGTATCATTACGATATAACGTATAACGTTATGTAGCATTACGATATAACGTATAAAGTTATGTAGCATTACGATATAACGTATAACGTTATATGGTAATGCGTTATAACGTATAACGTTATGTAGCATAACGATATAACGTATAACGTTATGTAGCATTACGACATAACGTATAACGTTATATGGTAATACGTTATAACGTATAACATTATGTAGCATTACGATATAACGTATATCGTTATATGGTAATACGTTATAACGTATAACGTTATGTATCATTACGGTATAACGTATTACGTTATGTATCATTACGATATAACGTATAACGTTATGTAGCATTACGATATAACGTATAACGTTATGTAGCATTACGATATAACGTATAACGTTATATGGTAATACGTTATAACGTATAACGTCATGTAGCATTACGATATAACGTATAACGTTATATGGTAATACGTTATAACGTATAACGTTATGTATCATTACGATATAACGTATAACGTTATGTAGCATTACGATATAACGTATATCGTTATGTAGCATTACGATATAACGTATAGCGTTATGTAGCATTACGATATAACATATAACGTTATATGGTAATACGTTATAACGTATAACGTTATGCAGCATTACGATATAACGTATAACGTTATATGGTAATACGTTATAACGTATAACGTTATGCAGCATTACGATATAACGTATAACGTTATATGGTAATACGTTATAACGTATAACGTTATGTAGCATAAAGATATAACGTATAACGTTATGTGGCATAACGATATTACGTATAACGTTATATGGTAATACGTTATAACGTATAACGTTATGTATCATTACGATATAACGTATAACGTTATGTAGCATTACGATATAACGTATATCGTTATGTAGCATTACGATATAACGTATAACGTTATGTAGCATTAGGATATAACGTATAACGTTATATGGTAATACGTTATAACGTATAACGTTATGCAGCATTACGATATAACGTATAACGTTATATGGTAATACGTTATAACGTATAACGTTATGTAGAATAACGATATAACGTATAACGTTATGTAGCACTACGTTATAACGTATAAGGTTATATGGTAATACGTTATAACGTATAACGTTATGTAGCATTACGATATAACGTATAACGTTATCTAGCATTACGTTATAACGTATAACGTTATGTAGCATAACGATATAACGTATAACGTTATGTAGCATAACGATATTACGTATAACGTTATATAGTATTACGTTATAGCGTATAACGTTATGTATTATTGCGTTATAACGTATAACGTTATATGGTAATACGTTATAACGTATAACGTTATGTATCATTACGATATAACGTATAACGTTATGTAGCATTACGATATAACGTATATCGTTATGTAGCATTACGATATAACGTATAACGTTATGTAGCATAACGAGATAACGTATAACGTTATGTAGCAATACGATATAACTTATAACGTTATATGGTAATACGTTATAACGTATAACGTCATGTATCATTACGATATAACGTATAACGTTATGTAGCATTACGATATAACGTATAACGTTATGTATAACTACGTTATAACGTATAACGTTACGTAGTATTACGTTATAACGTATAACGTTATGTAGCATTACGATATAACGTATAACGTTATGTAGCATAACGATATTACGTATAACGTTATATAGTTTTACGTTATAACGTATAACGTTATGTATTATTACGCTATAACGTATAACGTTATGTAGTATTACGTAATAACGTATAACGTTATGTAGCATTACGATATAACGTATAAAGTTATGTAGCATTACGATATAACGTATAACGTTATATGATAATGCGTTATAACGTATAACGTTATGTAGCATTACGATATAACGTATAACGTTATATGGTAATACATTATAACGTATAACATTATGTAGCATTACGATATAACGTATATCGTTATATGGTAATACGTTATAACGTATAACGTTATGTAGCATTACGATATAACGTATAACGTTATATAGTAATACGTTATAACGTATAACGTTATGTAGCATAACGATATTACGTATAACGTTATGTAGCATTACGATATTACGTAGAACGTTATATAGTATTACGTTATAACGTATAACGTTATGAAGTATTACGTTATAACGTATATCGTAATGTAGCATTACGATATAACGTATAACGTTATGTAGCATTGCGATATAACGTATAACGTTATATGGTAATACGTTATATCGTATAACGTTATGTAGCATTACGATATAACGTATAACTTTATGTAGTATTACGTCATAACGTATAACGTTATGTAGCATAACGATATAACGTATAACGTTATGTATAATTACGTTATAACGTATAACGTTACGTAGTATTACGTTATAACGTATAACGTTATGTAGCATTACGATATAACGTATAACGTCATGTAGCATAACGATATTACGTATAACGTTATATAGTTTTATGTTATAACGGATAACGTTATGTATTATTACGCTATAACGTATAACTATATGTAGTATTACGTAATAACGTATAACGTTATGTAGCATTACGATATAACGTATAAAGTTATGTAGCATTACGATATAACGTATAACGTTATATGATAATGCGTTATAACGTATAACGTTATGTAGCATTACGATATAACGTATAACGTTATATGGTAATACGTTATAACGTATAACATTATGTAGCATTACGATATAGCGTATATCGTTATATGGTAATACGTTATAACGTATAACGTTATGTAT
This sequence comes from Bombus lapidarius, assembly GCA_936014575.1. NCBI lineage: Eukaryota > Metazoa > Arthropoda > Insecta > Hymenoptera > Apidae > Bombus > Bombus lapidarius. Next base: position 63,975 of record CAKXZU010000381.1, on the reverse strand, counting down.
CATTACGATATAACGTATAACGATATGTAGCATTACGATATAACGTATAACGTTATATGGTAATACGTTATAACGTATAACGTTATGTAGCATAACGATATAACGTATAACGTTATGTAGCATTACGATATAACGTATAACGTTATATGGTAATACGTTATATCGTATAACGTTATGTAGCATTACGATATAACGTATAACGTTATATGGTAATACGTTATAACGTATAACATTATGTAGCATTACGATATAACGTATATCGTTATATGGTAATACGTTATAACGTATAACGTTATGTATCATTACGATATAACGTATTACGTTATGTAGCATTACGATATTACGTAGAACGTTATATAGTATTACGTTATAACGTATAACGTTATGAAGTATTACGTTATAACGTATAACGTTATGTAGCATTACGATATAACGTATAACGTTATATGGTAATACGTTATATCGTATAACGTTATGTAGCATTACGATATAACGTATAACGTTATGTAGTATTACGTTATAACGTATAACGATATGTAGCATAACGATATAACGTATAACGTTATGTATAATTACGTTATAACGTATAACGTTACGCAGTATTACGTTATAACGTATAACGTTATGTAGCATTACGATATAACGTATAACGTTATGTAGCATAACGATATTACGTATAACGTTATATAGTTTTACGTTATAACGTATAACGTTATGTATTATTACGCTATAACGTATAACGTTATGTAGTATTACGTATTAACGTATAACGTTATGTAGCATTACGATATAACGTATAAAGTTATATAGCATTACGATATAACGTATAACGTTATATGATAATGCGTTATAACGTATAACGTTATGTAGCATTACGATATAACGTATAACGTTATATGGTAATACGTTATAACGTATAACGTTATGTAGCATAACGATATTACGTATAACGTTATGTAGCATTACGATATTACGTAGAACGTTATATAGTATTACGTTATAACGTATAACGTTATGAAGTATTACGTTATAACGTATATCGTAATGTAGCATTACGATATAACGTATAACGTTATGTAGCATTGCGATATAACGTATAACGTTATATGGTAATACGTTATATCGTATAACGTTATGTAGCATTACGATATAACGTACAACGTTATGTAGTATTACGTTATAACGTATAACGTTATGTAGCATAACGATATAACGTATAACGTTATGTATAATTACGTTATAACGTATAACGTTACGTAGTATTACGTTATAACGTATAACGTTATGTAGCATTACGATATAACGTATAACGTTATGTAGCATAACGATATTACGTATAACGTTATATAGTTTTATGTTATAACGGATAACGTTATGTATTATTACGCTATAACGTATAACGTTATGTAGTATTACGTAAGAACGTATAACGTTATGTAGCATTACGATATAACGTATAAAGTTATGTAGCATTAGGATATAACGTATAACGTTATATGATAATGCGTTATAACGTATAACGTTATGTAGCATTACGATATAACGTATAACGTTATATGGTAATACGTTATAACGTATAACATTATCTATCATTACGATATAACGTATATCGTTATATGGTAATACGTTATAACGTATAACGTTATGTATCATTACGATATAACGTATAACGTTATGTAGCATTACGATATAACGTATAACGTTATATGGTAATACGTTATAACGTATAACGTTATGTAGCATAACGATATAACGTATAACGTTATGTAGCATTACGATATAACGTATAACGTTATATGGTAATACGTTATATCGTATAACGTTATGTAGCATTACGATATAACGTATAACGTTATATGGTAATACGTTATAACGTATAACATTATGTAGCATTACGATATAACGTATATCGTTATATGGTAATACGTTATAACGTATAACGTTATGTAGCATTACGATATAACGTATTACGTTATGTAGCATTACGATATAACGTATAACGTTATATGGTAATACGTTATAACGTATAACGTTATGTATTATTACGTTATAATGTATAACGTTATGTAGCATAACGATATAACGTATAACGTTATGTAGCATTACGTTATAACGTATAACGTTATATGGTAATACGTTATAACGTATAACGTTATGTAGCATTACGATATAACTTATTACGTTATGTAGTATTACGTTATAACGTATAACGTTATGTAGCATAACGATATAATGTATAACGTTATGTAGCAATACGATATAACTTATAACGTTATATGGTAATACGTTATAACGTATAACGTTATGTATCATTACGATATAACGTATAACGTTATATGGTAATACGTTATAACGTATAACGTTATGTAGCATAACGATATAACGTATAACGTTAAGTAGCATTACGATATAACGTATAACGTTATATGGTAATACGTTATATCGTATAACGTTATGTAGCATTACGATATAACGTATAACGTTATGTAGCATAACGATATTACGTATAACGTTATATGGTATTACGTTATAGCGTATAACGTTATGTATTATTACGTTATAACGTGTAACGTTATGTAGATTAACGATATAACGTATAACGTTATGTAGCATTACGTTATAACGTATAACGTTATATGGTAATACGTTATAACGTATAACGTTATGTAGCATTACGATATAACTTATTACGTTATGTAGTATTACGTTATAACGTATAACGTTATGTAGCATAACGATATAATGTATAACGTTATGTGGCAATACGATATAACTTATAACGTTATATGGTAATACGTTATAACGTATAACGTTATGTATCATTACGATATAACGTATAACGTTATGTAGCATTACGATATAACGTATATCGTTATGTAGCATTACGATATAACGTATAATGTTATGTAGCATTACGATATAACGTATAACGTTATATGGTAATACGTTATAACGTATAACGTTATATGGTAATACGTTATAACGTATAACGTTATGTAGCATTACGATATAACGTATAACGTTATATGGTAATACGTTATAACGTATAACGTTATGTATCATTACGATATAACGTATAACGTTATGTAGCATTACGATATAACGTATATCGATATGTAGCATTACGATATAACGTTTAACGTTATGTAGCATTACGATATAACGTATAACGTTATATGGTAATACGTTATAACGTATAACGTTATGTAGCATTACGATATAACGTATAACGTTATATGGTAATACGTTATAACGTATAACGTTATGTAGCATTACGATATAACGTATAACGTTATGTAGCAAAACAATATTACGTATAACGTTATATAGTATTACGTTATAGCGTATAACGTTATGTATTATTACGTTATAACGTATAACGTTATGTAGATTAACGATATAACGTATAACGTTATGTAGCATTACGTTATAACGTATAACGTTATATGGTAATACGTTATAACGTTTAACGTTATGTAGCATTACTATATAACTTATTACGTTATGTAGTATTACGTTATAACGTTTAACGTTATGTAGCATAACTATATAACGTATAACGTTATGTAGCAATACGATATAACTTATAACGTTATGTAGCATAACGATATAACGTATAACGTTATGTGGCATAACGATATTACGTATAACGTTATATAGTATTACGTTATAACGTATAACGTTATGTAGCATAACGATATAACGTATAACGTTATGTAGCATAACGATATTACGTATAACGTTATATAGTATTACGTTATAACGTATAACGTTATGTATTATTACGTTATAATGTATAACGTTATGTAGCATAACGATATAACGTATAACGTTATGTAGCATAACGATATAACGTATAACGTTATGTAGCATAACGATATTACGTATAACGTTATATAGTTTTACGTTATAGCGTATAACGTTATGTATTATTACGTTATAACGTATAACGTTATGTAGATTAACGATATAACGTATAACGTTATGTAGCATTACGTTATAACGTATAACGTTATATGGTAATACGTTATAACGTTTAACGTTATGTAGCATTACTATATAACTTATTACGTTATGTAGTATTACGTTATAACGTATAACGTTATGTAGCATAACTATATAACGTATAACGTTATGTAGCAATACGTATAACTTATAACGTTATGTAGCATAACGATATAACGTATAACGTTATGTGGCATAACGATATTACGTATAACGTTATATAGTTTTACGTTATAGCGTATAACGTTATGTATTATTACGTTATAACGTATAACGTTATGTAGATTAACGATATAACGTATAACGTTATGTAGCATTACGTTATAACGTATAACGTTATATGGTAATACGTTATAACGTTTAACGTTATGTAGCATTACTATATAACTTATTACGTTATGTAGTATTACGTTATAACGTATAACGTTATGTATTATTACGTTATAATGTATAACGTTATGTAGCATAACGATATAACATATAACGTTATGTACCATAACGATATTACGTATAACGTTATATAGTTTTACGTTATAGCGTATAACGTTATGTATTATTACGTTATAATGTATAACGTTATGTAGATTAACGATATAACGTATAACGTTATGTAGAATTACGTTATAACGTATAACGTTATATGGTAATACGTTATAACGTTTAACGTTATGTAGCATTACTATATAACTTATTACGTTATGTAGTATTACGTTATAACGTATAACGTTATGTAGCATAACTATATAACGTATATCGATATGTAGCATTACGATATAACGTTTAACGTTATGTAGCATTACGATATAACGTATAACGTTATATGGTAATACGTTATAACGTATAACGTTATGTAGCATTACGATATAACGTATAACGTTATATGGTAATACGTTATAACGTATAACGTTATGTAGCATTACGATATAACGTATAACGTTATGTAGCAAAACAATATTACGTATAACGTTATATAGTATTACGTTATAGCGTATAACGTTATGTATTATTACGTTATAACGTATAACGTTATGTAGATTAACGATATAACGTATAACGTTATGTAGCATTACGTTATAACGTATAACGTTATATGGTAATACGTTATAACGTTTAACGTTATGTAGCATTACTATATAACTTATTACGTTATGTAGTATTACGTTATAACGTATAACGTTATGTAGCATAACTATATAACGTATAACGTTATGTAGCAATACGATATAACTTATAACGTTATGTAGCATAACGATATAACGTATAACGTTATGTGGCATAACGATATTACGTATAACGTTATATAGTATTACGTTATAACGTATAACGTTATGTAGCATAACGATATAACGTATAACGTTATGTAGCATAACGATATTACGTATAACGTTATATAGTATTACGTTATAACGTATAACGTTATGTATTATTACGTTATAATGTATAACGTTATGTAGCATAACGATATAACGTATAACGTTATGTAGCATAACGATATTACGTATAACGTTATATAGTTTTACGTTATAACGTATAACGTTATGTATAATTACGTTATAACGTATAACGTTACGTAGTATTACGTTATAACGTGTAACGTTATGTAGCATTACGATATAACGTATAACGTTATGTAGCATAACGATATTACGTATAACGTTATATAGTTTTACGTTATAACGTATAACGTTATGTATTATTACGCTATAACGTGTAACGTTATGTAGTATTACGTAATAACGTATAACGTTATGTAGCATTACGATATAACGTATAAAGTTATGTAGCATTACGATATAACGTATAACGTTATATGATAATGCGTTATAACGTATAACGTTATGTAGCATTACGATATAACGTATAACGTTATATGGTAATACGTTATAACGTATATCGATATGTAGCATTACGATATAACGTTTAACGTTATGTAGCATTACGATATAACGTATAACGTTATATGGTAATACGTTATAACGTATAACGTTATGTAGCATTACGATATAACGTATAACGTTATATGGTAATACGTTATAACGTATATCGTAACGTAGCATTACGATATAACGTATAACGTTATGTAGCATTACGATATAACGTATATCGTAACGTAGCATTACGATATAACGTATAACGTTACATGGTAATACGTTATAACGTATAACGTTATGTAGCATTACGATATAACGTATATCGTTATATGGTAATACGTTATAACGTATAACGTTATGTAGCATTACGATATAACGTATAACGTTATATGGTAATACGTTATAACGTATAACGTTATGTAGCATTACGATATAACGTATATCGTTATATGGTAATACGTTATAACGTATAACGTTATGTAGCATTACGATATAACGTATAACGTTATATGGTAATACGTTATAACGTATAACGTTATGTAGCATAACGATATAACGTATAACGTTATGTAGCATTACGATATAACGTATAACGTTATATGGTAATACGTTATAACGTATAACGTTATGTAGCATTACGATATAACGTATATCGTTATATGGTAATACGTTATAACGTATAACGTTATGTAGCATTACGATATAACGTATAACGTTATATGGTAATACGTTATAACGTATAACGTTATGTAGCATAACGATATAACGTATAACGTTATGTAGCATTACGATATAACGTATAACGTTATATGGTAATACGTTATATCGTATAACGTGATGTAGCATTACGATATAACGTATAACGTTATATGGTAATACGTTATAACGTATAACGTTATGTAGCATTACGATATAACGTATAACGTTATGTAGCAAAACAATATTACGTATAACGTTATATAGTATTACGTTATAGCGTATAACGTTATGTATTATTACGTTATAACGTATAACGTTATGTAGATTAACGATATAACGTATAACGTTATGTAGCATTACGTTATAACGTATAACGTTATATGGTAATACGTTATAACGTATAACGTTATGTAGCATTACTATATAACTTATTACGTTATGTAGTATTACGTTATAACGTATAAGGTTATGTAGCATAACTATATAACGTATAACGTTATGTAGCAATACGATATAACTTATAACGTTATGTAGCATAACGATATAACGTATAACGTTATGTGGCATAACGATATTACGTATAACGTTATATAGTATTACGTTATAACGTATAACGTTATGTAGCATAACGATATAACGTATAACGTTTTGTAGCATAACGATATTACGTATAACGTTATATAGTATTACGTTATAACGTATAACGTTATGTATTATTACGTTATAATGTATAACGTTATGTAGCATAACGATATAACGTATAACGTTATGTAGCATAACGGTATTACGTATAACGTTATATAGTTTTACGTTATAACGTATAACGTTATGTATAATTACGTTATAACGTATAACGTTACGTAGTATTACGTTATAACGTGTAACGTTATGTAGCATTACGATATAACGTATAACGTTATATGGTAATACGTTATATCGTATAACGTTCTGTAGCATTACGATATAACGTAGAACGTTATATGGTAATACGTTATAACGTATAACGTTATATGGTAATACGTTATAACGTATAACGTTATGTAGCATAACGATATAACGTATAACGTTATGTAGCATTACGATATAACGTATAACGTTATATGGTAATACGTTATATCGTATAACGTGATGTAGCATTACGATATAACGTACAACGTTATATGGTAATACGTTATAACGTATAACGTTATATGGTAATACGTTATAACGTATAACGTTATGTAGCATTACGATATAACGTACAACGTTATGTAGCATAACAATATTACGTATAACGTTATATAGTATTACGTTATAACGTATATCGTTATATGGTAATACGTTATAAAGTATAACGTTATGTATCATTACGATATAACGTATAACGTTATGTAGCATTACGATATAACGTATATCGTAACGTAGCATTACGATATAACGTATAACGTTATGTAGCATTACGATATAACGTATAACGTTATATGGTAATACGTTATAACGTATAACGTTATATAGCATTACGATATAACGTATAACGTTATATGGTAATACGTTATAACGTATAACGTTATGTAGCATAACGATATAACGTATAACGTTATGTAGCATTACGATATAACGTATAACGTTATATGGTAATACGTTATATCGTATAACGTTATGTATCATTACGATATAACGTATAACGTTATGTAGCATTACGATATAACGTATATCGATATGTAGCATTACGATATAACGTTTAACGTTATATAGCATTACGATATAACGTATAACGTTATATGGTAATACGTTATAACGTATAACGTTATGTAGCATTACGATATAACGTATAACGTTACATGGTAATACGTTATAACGTATAACGTTATGTATCATTACGATATAACGTATAACGTTATGTAGCATTACGATATAACGTATATCGATATGTAGCATTACGATATAACGTTTAACGTTATGTAGCATTACGATATAACGTATAACGTTATATGGTAATACGTTATAACGTATAACGTTATGTAGCATTACGATATAACGTATAACGTTATATGGTAATACGTTATAACGTATAACGTTATGTAGCATAACGATATAACGTATAACGTTATGTGGCATAACGATATTACGTATAACGTTATATAGTATTACGTTATAACGTATAACGTTATGTAGCATAACGATATAACGTATAACGTTATGTAGCATAACGATATTACGTATAACGTTATATAGTATTACGTTATAACGTATAACGTTATATGGTAATACGTTATAACGTATAACGTTATGTAGCATTACTATATAACTTATTACGTTATGTAGTATTACGTTATAACGTATAACGTTATGTAGCATAACTATATAACGTATAACGTTATGTAGCAATACGATATAACTTATAACGTTATGTAGCATAACGATATAACGTATAACGTTATGTGGCATAACGATATTACGTATAACGTTATATAGTATTACGATATAACGTATAACGTTATGTAGCATAACGATATAACGTATAACGTTATGTAGCATAACGATATTACGTATAACGTTATAGAGTATTACGTTATAACGTATAACGTTATGTATTATTACGTTATAATGTATAACGTTATGTAGCATAACGATATAACGTATAACGTTATGTAGCATAACGATATTACGTATAACGTTATATAGTTTTACGTTATAACGTATAACGTTATGTATTATTACGCTATAACGTATAACGTTATGTAGTATTACGTAATAACGTATAACGTTATGTAGCATTACGATATAACGTATAAAGTTATGTAGCATTACGATATAACGTATAACGTTATATGATAATGCGTTATAACGTATAACGTTATGTAGCATTACGATATAACGTATAACGTTATATGGTAATACATTATAACGTATAACATTATGTAGCATTACGATATAACGTATATCGTTATATGGTAATACGTTATAACGTATAACGTTATGTAGCATTACGATATAACGTATAACGTTATATGGTAATACGTTATAACGTATAACGTTATGTAGCATAACGATATTACGTATAACGTTATGTAGCATTACGATATTACGTAGAACGTTATATAGTATTACGTTATAACGTATAACGTTATGAAGTATTACGTTATAACGTATATCGTAATGTAGCATTACGATATAACGTATAACGTTATGTAGCATTGCGATATAACGTATAACGTTATATGGTAATACGTTATATCGTATAACGTTATGTAGCATTACGATATAACGTATATCGTTATATGGTAATACGTTATAACGTATAACGTTATGTAGCATTACGATATAACGTATAACGTTATATGGTAATACGTTATAACGTATAACGTTATGTAGCATAACGATATTACGTATAACGTTATGTAGCATTACGATATAACGTATAACGTTATGTAGCATAACGATATTACGTATAACGTTATATAGTTTTATGTTATAACGGATAACGTTATGTATTATTACGCTATAACGTATAACGTTATGTAGTATTACGTAATAACGTATAACGTTATGTAGCATTACGATATAACGTATAAAGTTATGTAGCATTACGATATAACGTATAACGTTATATGATAATGCGTTATAACGTATAACGTTATGTAGCATTACGATATAACGTATAACGTTATATGGTAATACGTTATAACGTATAACATTATGTAGCATTGCGATATAACGTATATCGTTATATGGTAATACGTTATAACGTATAACGTTATGTAGTATTACGTTATAACGTATAACGTTATGTAGCATAACGATATTACGTATAACGTTATATAGTTTTATGTTATAACGGATAACGTTATGTATTATTACGCTATAACGTATAACGTTATGTAGTATTACGTAATAACGTATAACGTTATGTAGCATTACGATATAACGTATAAAGTTATGTAGCATTACGATATAACGTATAACGTTATATGATAATGCGTTATAACGTATAACGTTATGTAGCATTACGATATAACGTATAACGTTATATGGTAATACGTTATAACGTATAACATTATGTAGCATTGCGATATAACGTATATCGTTATATGGTAATACGTTATAACGTATAACGTTATGTATCATTACGATATAACGTATAACGTTATGTAGCATTACGATATAACGTATAACGTTATATGGTAATACGTTATAACGTATAACGTTATGTAGCATAACGATATAACGTATAACGTTATGTAGCATTACGATATAACGTATAACGTTATATGGTAATACGTTATATCGTATAACGTTATGTAGCATTACGATATAACGTATAACGTTATATGGTAATACGTTATAACGTATAACATTAAGTAGCATTACGATATAACGTATATCGTTATATGGTAATACGTTATAACGTATAACGTTATGTATCATTACGATATAACGTATTACGTTATGTAGCATTACGATATAACGTATAACGTTATATGGTAATACGTTATAACGTATAACGTTATGTATTATTACGTTATAATGTATAACGTTATGTAGCAAAACGATATAACGTATAACGTTATGTAGCATTACGTTATAACGTATAACGTTATATGGTAATACGTTATAACGTATAACGTTATGTAGCATTACGATATAACTTATTACGTTATGTAGTATTACGTTATAACGTATAACGTTATGTAGCATAACGATATAATGTATAACGTTATGTAGCATTACGATATAACGTATAACGTTATATGGTAATACGTTATATCGTATAACGTTATGTAGCATTACGATATAACGTATAACGTTATGTAGCATAACGATATTACGTATAACGTTATATGGTATTACGTTATAGCGTATAACGTTATGTATTATTACGTTATAACGTGTAACGTTATGTAGATTAACGATATAACGTATAACGTTATGTAGCATTACGTTATAACGTATAACGTTATATGGTAATACGTTATAACGTATAACGTTATGTAGCATTACGATATAACTTATTACGTTATGTAGTATTACGTTATAACGTATAACGTTATGTAGCATAACGATATAATGTATAACGTTTTGTAGCAATACGATATAACTTATAACGTTATATGGTAATACGTTATAACGTATAACGTTATGTATCATTACGATATAACGTATAACGTTATGTAGCATTACGATATAACGTATATCGTTATGTAGCATTACGATATAACGTATAATGTTATGTAGCATTACGATATAACGTATAACGTTATATGGTAATACGTTATAACGTATAACGTTATATGGTAATACGTTATAACGTATAACGTTATGTAGCATTACGATATAACGTATAACGTTATATGGTAATACGTTATAACGTATAACGTTATGTATCATTACGATATAACGTATAACGTTATGTAGCATTACGATATAACGTATATCGATATGTAGCATTACGATATAACGTTTAACGTTATGTAGCATTACGATATAACGTATAACGTTATATGGTAATACGTTATAACGTATAACGTTATGTAGCATTACGATATAACGTATAACGTTATATGGTAATACGCTATAACGTATAACGTTATGTAGCATTACGATATAACGTATAACGTTACGTAGCAAAACAATATTACGTATAACGTTATATAGTATTACGTTATAGCGTATAACGTTATGTATTATTACGTTATAACGTATAACGTTGTGTAGATTAACGATATAACGTTTAACGTTATGTAGCATTACTATATAACTTATTACGTTATGTAGTATTACGTTATAACGTATAACGTTATGTAGCATAACTATATAACGTATAACGTTATGTAGCAATACGATATAACTTATAACGTTATGTAGCATAACGATATAACGTATAACGTTATGTGGCATAACGATATTACGTATAACGTTATATAGTATTACGTTATAACGTATAACGTTATGTAGCATAACGATATAACGTATAACGTTATGTAGCATAACGATATTACGTATAACGTTATATAGTATTACGTTATAACGTATAACGTTATGTATTATTACGTTATAATGTATAACGTTATGTAGCATAACGATATAACGTATAACGTTATGTAGCATAACGATATTACGTATAACGTTATATAGTTTTACGTTATAACGTATAACGTTATGTATAATTACGTTATAACGTATAACGTTACGTAGTATTACGTTATAACGTGTAACGTTATGTAGCATTACGATATAACGTATAACGTTATGTAGCACAACGATATTACGTATAACGTTATATAGTTTTACGTTATAACGTATAACGTTATGTATTATTACGCTATAACGTGTAACGTTATGTAGTATTACGTAATAACGTATAACGTTATGTAGCATTACGATATAACGTATAAAGTTATGTAGCATTACGATATAACGTATAACGTTATATGATTATGCGTTATAACGTATAACGTTATGTAGCATTACGATATAACGTATAACGTTATATGGTAATACGTTATAACGTATAACGTTATGTAGCATAACGATATAACGTATAACGTTATGTAGCATTACGATATAACGTATAACGTTATATGGTAATACGTTATATCGTATAACGTTATGTAGCATTACGATATAACGTATAACGTTATATGGTAATACGTTATAACGTATAACGTTATATGGTAATACGTTATAACGTATAACGTTATGTAGCATTACGATGTAACGTATAACGTTATGTAGCATAACAATATTACGTATAACGTTATATAGTATTACGTTATAACGTATAACGTTATGTAGTATTACGTTATAACGTATAACGTTATGTAGCATAACGATATAACGTATAACGTTATGTAGCATTACGATGTAACGTATAACGTTATATGGTAATACGTTATAACGTATAACATTATGTAGCATTACGATATAACGTATATCGTTATATGGTAATACGTTATAACGTATAACGTTATGTATCATTACGATATAACGTATAACGTTATGTAGCATTACGATATAACGTATATCGTAACGTAGCATTACGATATAACGTATAACGTTATGTAGCATTACGATATAACGTATATCGTAACGTAGCATTACGATATAACGTATAACGTTATGTAGCATTACGATATAACGTATAACGTTATATGGTAATACGTTATAACGTATAACGTTATGTAGCATTACGATATAACGTATAACGTTATATGGTAATACGTTATAACGTATAACGTTATGTAGCATAACGATATAACGTATAACGTTATGTAGCATTACGATATAACGTATAACGTTATATGGTAATACGTTATATCGTATAACGTTATGTAGCATAACGATATTACGTATAACGTTATATAGTATTACGTTATAACGTATAACGTTATGTATTATTACGTTATAATGTATAACGTTATGTAGCATAACGATATAACGTATAACGTTATGTAGCATAACGATATTACGTATAACGTTATGTATAATTACGTTATAACGTATAACGTTACGTAGTATTACGTTATAACGTGTAACGTTATGTAGCATTACGATATAACGTATAACGTTATGTAGCATAACGATATTACGTATAACGTTATATAGTTTTACGTTATAACGTATAACGTTATGTATTATTACGCTATAACGTGTAACGTTATGTAGTATTACGTAATAACGTATAACGTTATGTAGCATTACGATATAACGTATAAAGTTATGTAGCATTACGATATAACGTATAACGTTATATGATTATGCGTTATAACGTATAACGTTATGTAGCATTACGATATAACGTATAACGTTATATGGTAATACGTTATAACGTATAACGTTATGTAGCATAACGATATAACGTATAACGTTATGTAGCATTACGATATAACGTATAACGTTATATGGTAATACGTTATATCGTATAACGTTATGTAGCATTACGATATAACGTATAACGTTATATGGTAATACGTTATAACGTATAACGTTATATGGTAATACGTTATAACGTATAACGTTATGTAGCATTACGATATAACGTATAACGTTATGTAGCATAACAATATTACGTATAACGTTATATAGTATTACGTTATAACGTATAACGTTATGTAGTATTACGTTATAACGTATAACGTTATGTAGCATAACGATATAACGTATAACGTTATGTAGCATTACGATGTAACGTATAACGTTATATGGTAATACGTTATAACGTATAACATTATGTAGCATTACGATATAACGTATATCGTTATATGGTAATACGTTATAACGTATAACGTTATGTATCATTACGATATAACGTATAACGTTATGTAGCATTACGATATAACGTATATCGTAACGTAGCATTACGATATAACGTATAACGTTATGTAGCATTACGATATAACGTATATCGTAACGTAGCATTACGATATAACGTATAACGTTATGTAGCATTACGATATAACGTATAACGTTATATGGTAATACGTTATAACGTATAACGTTATGTAGCATTACGATATAACGTATAACGTTATATGGTAATACGTTATAACGTATAACGTTATGTAGCATAACGATATAACGTATAACGTTATGTAGCATTACGATATAACGTATAACGTTATATGGTAATACGTTATATCGTATAACGTGATGTAGCATTACGATATAACGTATAACGTTATATGGTAATACGTTATAACGTAAAACGTTATGTAGCACTACGATATAACGTATAACGTTATGTATCAAAACAATATTACGTATAACGTTATATAGTATTACGTTATAGCGTATAACGTTATGTATTATTACGTTATAACGTATAACGTTATGTAGATTAACGATATAACGTATAACGTTATGTAGCATTACGTTATAACGTATAACGTTATATGGTAATACGTTATAACGTATAACGTTATGTAGCATTACTATATAACTTATTACGTTATGTAGTATTACGTTATAACGTATAACGTTATGTAGCATAACTATATAACGTATAACGTTATGTAGCAATACGATATAACTTATAACGTTATGTAGCATAACGATATAACGTATAACGTTATGTGGCATAACGATATTACGTATAACGTTATATAGTATTACGTTATAACGTATAACGTTATGTAGCATAACGATATAACGTATAACGTTTTGTAGCATAACGATATTACGTATAACGTTATATAGTATTACGTTATAACGTATAACGTTATGTATTATTACGTTATAATGTATAACGTTATGTAGCATAACGATATAACGTATAACGTTATGTAGCATAACGATATTACGTATAACGTTATATAGTTTTACGTTATAACGTATAACGTTATGTATAATTACGTTATAACGTATAACGTTACGTAGTATTACGTTATAACGTGTAACGTTATGTAGCATTACGATATAACGTATAACGTTATGTAGCATAACGATATTACGTATAACGTTATATAGTTTTACGTTATAACGTATAACGTTATGTATTATTACGCTATAACGTATAACGTTATGTAGTATTACGTAATAACGTATAACGTTATGTAGCATTACGATATAACGTATAACGTTATATGGTAATACGTTATATCGTATAACGTTATGTAGCATTACGATATAACGTATAACGTTATATGGTAATACGTTATAACGTATAACGTTATATGGTAAGACGTTATAACGTATAACGTTATGTAGCATAACGATATAACGTATAACGTTATGTAGCATTACGATATAACGTATAACGTTATATGGTAATACGTTATATCGTATAACGTGATGTAGCATTACGATATAACGTACAACGTTATATGGTAATACGTTATAACGTATAACGTTATATGGTAATACGTTATAACGTATAACGTTATGTAGCATAACGATATAACGTATAACGTTATGTAGCATTACGATATAACGTATAACGTTATATGGTAATACGTTATAACGTATAACGTTATGTAGCATTACGATATAACGTATAACGTTATATGGTAATACGTTATAACGTATAACGTTATGTAGCATAACGATATAACGTATAACGTTATGTAGCATTACGATATAACGTATAACGTTATATGGTAATACGTTATATCGTATAACGTGATGTAGCATTACGATATAACGTATAACGTTATATGGTAATACGTTATAACGTATAACGTTATGTATCATTACGATATAACGTATAACGTTATGTAGCATTACGATATAACGTTTAACGTTATGTAGCATTACGATATAACATATAACGTTATATGGTAATACGTTATAACGTATAACGTTATGTAGCATTACGATATAACGTATAACGTTATATGGTAATACGTTATAACGTATAACGTTATGTAGCATAACTATATAACGTATAACGTTATGTAGCAATACGATATAACTTATAACGTTATGTAGCATAACGATATAACGTATAACGTTATGTGGCATAACGATATTACGTATAACGTTATATAGTATTACGTTATAACGTATAACGTTATGTAGCATAACGATATAACGTATAACGTTTTGTAGCATAACGATATTACATATAACGTTATATAGTATTACGTTATAACGTACAACGTTATGTATTATTACGTTATAATGTATAACGTTATGTAGCATAACGATATAACGTATAACGTTATGTAGCATAACGATATTACGTATAACGTTATATAGTTTTACGTTATAACGTATAACGTTATGTATAATTACGTTATAACGTATAACGTTACGTAGTATTACGTTATAACGTGTAACGTTATGTAGCATTACGATATAACGTATAACGTTATATGGTAATACGTTATAACGTATAACGTTATGTATCATTACGATATAACGTATAACGTTATGTAGCATTACGGTATAACGTTTAACGTTATGTAGCATTACGATATAACATATAACGTTATATGGTAATACGTTATAACGTATAACGTTATGTAGCATTACGATATAACGTATAACGTTATATGGTAATACGTTATAACGTATAACGTTATGTAGCATAACGATATAACGTATAACGTTATGTGGCATAACGATATTACGTATAACGTTATATAGTATTACGTTATAACGTATAACGTTATGTAGCATAACGATATAACGTATAACGTTATGTAGCATAACGATATTACGTATAACGTTATATAGTATTACGTTATAACGTATAACGTTATATGGTAATACGTTATAACGTATAACGTTATGTAGCATTACTATATAACTTATTACGTTATGTAGTATTACGTTATAACGTATAACGTTATGTAGCATAACTATATAACGTATAACGTTATGTAGCAATACGATATAACTTATAACGTTATGTGGCATAACGATATTACGTATAACGTTATATAGTATTACGTTATAACGTATAACGTTATGTAGCATAACGATATAACGTATAACGTTATGTAGCATAACGATATTACGTATAACGTTATATAGTATTACGTTATAACGTATAACGTTATGTATTATTACGTTATAATGTATAACGTTATGTAGCATAACGATATAACGTATAACGTTATGTAGCATAACGATATTACGTATAACGTTATATAGTTTTACGTTATAACGTATAACGTTATGTATAATTACGTTATAACGTATAACGTTACGTAGTATTACGTTATAACGTGTAACGTTATGTAGCATTACGATATAACGTATAACGTTATGTAGCATAACGATATTACGTATAACGTTATATAGTTTTACGTTATAACGTATAACGTTATGTATTATTACGCTATAACGTGTAACGTTATGTAGTATTACGTAATAACGTATAACGTTATGTAGCATTACGATATAACGTATAAAGTTATGTAGCATTACGATATAACGTATAACGTTATGTAGCATTACGATATAACGTATAACGTTATATGGTAATACGTTATATCGTATAACGTTATGTAGCATTACGATATAACGTATAACGTTATATGGTAATACGTTATAACGTATAACGTTATGTAGCATTACGATATAACATATAACGTTATGTAGCATAACAATATTACGTATAACGTTATATAGTATTACGTTATAACGTATAACGTTATGTAGTATTACGTTATAACGTATAACGTTATGTAGCATAACGATATAACGTATAACGTTATGTAGCATTACGATATAACGTATAACGTTATATGGTAATACGTTATAACGTATAACATTATGTAGCATTACGATATAACGTATATCGTTATATGGTAATACGTTATAACGTATAACGTTATGTATCATTACGATATAACGTATAACGTTATGTAGCATTACGATATAACGTATATCGTAAAGTAGCATTACGATATAACGTATAACGTTATGTAGCATTACGATATAACGTATATCGTAACGTAGCATTACGATATAACGTATAACGTTATGTAGCATTACGATATAACGTATAACGTTATATGGTAATACGTTATAACGTATAACGTTATGTAGCATTACGACATAACGTATAACGTTATATGGTAATACGTTATAACGTATAACGTTATGTAGCATAACGATATAACGTATAACGTTATGTAGCATTACGATATAACGTATAACGTTATGTAGCATTACGATATAACGTATAACGTTATATGGTAATACGTTATAACGTATAACGTTATGTAGCATTACGATATAACGTATATCGTTATATGGTAATACGTTATAACGTATAACGTTATGTATCATTACGATATAACGTATAACGTTATGTAGCATTACGATATAACGTATATCGTAAAGTAGCATAACGATATAACGTATAACGTTATGTAGCATTACGATATAACGTATAACGTTATGTAGCATTACGATATAACGTATAACGTTATATGGTAATACGTTATAACGTATAACGTTATGTAGCATTACGATATAACGTATATCGTTATATGGTAATACGTTATAACGTATAACGTTATGTATCATTACGATATAACGTATAACGTTATGTAGCATTACGATATAACGTATATCGTAAAGTAGCATTACGATATAACGTATAACGTTATGTAGCATTACGATATAACGTATATCGTAACGTAGCATTACGATATAACGTATATCGTAACGTAGCATTACGATATAACGTATAACGTTATATAGCAAAACAATATTACGTATAACGTTATATAGTATTACGTTATAGCGTATAACGTTATGTATTATTACGTTATAATGTATAACGTTATGTAGCATAACGATATAACGTATAACGTTATGTAGCATAACGATATAACGTATAACGTTATGTAGCATTACGATATAACGTATAACGTTATATGGTAATACGTTATAACGTATAACGTTATGTAGCATTACGATATAACGTATATCGTTATATGGTAATACGTTATAACGTATAACGTTATGTAGCATAACGATATAACGTATAACGTTATGTAGCATTACGATATAACGTATAACCTTATATGGTAATACGTTATATCGTATAACGTTATGTAGCATAACGATATAACGTATAACGTTATGTGGCATAACGATATTACGTATAACGTTATATAGTATTACGTTATAACGTATAACGTTATGTAGCATAACGATATAACGTATAACGTTATGTAGCATAACGATATTACGTATAACGTTATATAGTATTACGTTATAACGTATAACGTTATATGGTAATACGTTATAACGTATAACGTTATGTAGCATTACTATATAACTTATTACGTTATGTAGTATTACGTTATAACGTATAACGTTATGTAGCATAACTATATAACGTATAACGTTATGTAGCAATACGATATAACTTATAACGTTATGTAGCATAACGATATAACGTATAACGTTATGTGGCATAACGATATTACGTATAACGTTATATAGTATTACGTTATAACGTATAACGTTATGTAGCATAACGATATAACGTATAACGTTATGTAGCATAACGATATTACGTATAACGTTATATAGTATTACGTTATAACGTATAACGTTATGTATTATTACGTTATAATGTATAACGTTATGTAGCATAACGATATAACGTATAACGTTATGTAGCATAACGATATTACGTATAACGTTATATAGTTTTACGTTATAACGTATAACGTTATGTATAATTACGTTATAACGTATAACGTTACGTAGTATTACGTTATAACGTGTAACGTTATGTAGCATTACGATATAACGTATAACGTTATGTAGCATAACGATATTACGTATAACGTTATATAGTTTTACGTTATAACGTATAACGTTATGTATTATTACGCTATAACGTGTAACGTTATGTAGTATTACGTAATAACGTATAACGTTATGTAGCATTACGATATAACGTATAAAGTTATGTAGCATTACGATATAACGTATAACGTTATATGATAATGCGTTATAACGTATAACGTTATGTAGCATTACGATATAACGTATAACGTTATATGGTAATACGTTATAACGTATAACGTTATGTAGCATTACGATATAACGTATAACGTTATGTAGCATAACAATATTACGTATAACGTTATATAGTATTACGTTATAACGTATAACGTTATGTAGTATTACGTTATAACGTATAACGTTATGTAGCATAACGATATAACGTATAACGTTATGTAGCATTACGATGTAACGTATAACGTTATATGGTAATACGTTATAACGTATAACATTATGTAGCATTACGATATAACGTATAACGTTATGTAGCATAACAATATTACGTATAACGTTATATAGTATTACGTTATAACGTATAACGTTATGTAGTATTACGTTATAACGTATAACGTTATGTAGCATAACGATATTACGTATAACGTTATATAGTTTTACGTTATAACGTATAACGTTATGTATTATTACGCTATAACGTGTAACGTTATGTAGTATTACGTAATAACGTATAACGTTATGTAGCATTACGATATAACGTATAAAGTTATGTAGCATTACGATATAACGTATAACGTTATATGATTATGCGTTATAACGTATAACGTTATGTAGCATTACGATATAACGTATAACGTTATATGGTAATACGTTATAACGTATAACGTTATGTAGCATTACGATATAACGTATAACGTTATGTAGCATAACAATATTACGTATAACGTTATATAGTATTACGTTATAACGTATAACGTTATGTAGTATTACGTTATAACGTATAACGTTATGTAGCATAACGATATTACGTATAACGTTATATAGTTCTACGTTATAACGTATAACGTTATGTATTATTACGCTATAACGTGTAACGTTATGTAGTATTACGTAATAACGTATAACGTTATGTAGCATTACGATATAACGTATAAAGTTATGTAGCATTACGATATAACGTATAACGTTATATGATTATGCGTTATAACGTATAACGTTATATAGTATTACGTTATAACGTATAACGTTATGTAGTATTACGTTATAACGTATAACGTTATGTAGCATAACGATATTACGTATAACGTTATATAGTTTTACGTTATAACGTATAACGTTATGTATTATTACGCTATAACGTGTAACGTTATGTAGTATTACGTAATAACGTATAACGTTATGTAGCATTACGATATAACGTATAAAGTTATGTAGCATTACGATATAACGTATAACGTTATATGATTATGCGTTATAACGTATAACGTTATGTAGCATTACGATATAACGTATAACGTTATATGGTAATACGTTATAACGTATAACGTTATGTAGCATAACGATATAACGTATAACGTTATGTAGCATTACGATATAACGTATAACGTTATATGGTAATACGTTATATCGTATAACGTTATGTAGCATTACGATATAACGTATAACGTTATATGGTAATACGTTATAACGTATAACGTTATATGGTAATACGTTATAACGTATAACGTTATGTAGCATTACGATATAACGTATAACGTTATGTAGCATAACAATATTACGTATAACGTTATATAGTATTACGTTATAACGTATAACGTTATGTAGTATTACGTTATAACGTATAACGTTATGTAGCATAACGATATAACGTATAACGTTATGTAGCATTACGATGTATCGTATAACGTTATATGGTAATACGTTATAACGTATAACATTATGTAGCATTACGATATAACGTATATCGTTATATGGTAATACGTTATAACGTATAACGTTATGTATCATTACGATATAACGTATAACGTTATGTAGCATTACGATATAACGTATATCGTAACGTAGCATTACGATATAACGTATAACGTTATGTAGCATTACGATATAACGTATATCGTAACGTAGCATTACGATATAACGTATAACGTTATGTAGCATTACGATATAACGTATAACGTTATATGGTAATACGTTATAACGTATAACGTTATGTAGCATTACGATATAACGTATAACGTTATATGGTAATACGTTATAACGTAAAACGTTATGTAGCATAACGATATAACGTATAACGTTATGTAGCATTACGATATAACGTATAACGTTATATGGTAATACGTTATATCGTATAACGTGATGTAGCATTACGATATAACGTAAAACGTTATGTAGCACTACGATATAACGTATAACGTTATGTATCAAAACAATATTACGTATAACGTTATATAGTATTACGTTATAGCGTATAACGTTATGTACTATTACGTTATAACGTATAACGTTATGTAGATTAACGATATAGCGTATAACGTTATGTAGCATTACGTTATAACGTATAACGTTATATGGTAATACGTTATATCGTATAACGTGATGTAGCATTACGATATAACGTACAACGTTATATGGTAATACGTTATAACGTATAACGTTATATGGTAATACGTTATAACGTATAACGTTATGTAGCATAACGATATAACGTATAACGTTATGTAGCATTACGATATAACGTATAACGTTATATGGTAATACGTTATAACGTATAACGTTATGTAGCATTACGATATAACGTATAACGTTATATGGTAATACGTTATAACGTATAACGTTATGTAGCATAACGATATAACGTATAACGTTATGTAGCATTACGATATAACGTATAACGTTATATGGTAATACGTTATATCGTATAACGTGATGTAGCATTACGATATAACGTATAACGTTATATGGTAATACGTTATAACGTATAACGTTATGTAGCATTACGATATAACGTATAACGTTATGTATCAAAACAATATTACGTATAACGTTATATAGTATTACGTTATAGCGTATAACGTTATGTATTATTACGTTATAACGTATAACGTTATGTAGATTAACGATATAACGTATAACATTATGTAGCATTACGTTATAACGTATAACGTTATATGGTAATACGTTATAACGTATAACGTTATGTAGCATTACTATATAACTTATTACGTTATGTAGTATTACGTTATAACGTATAACGTTATGTAGCATAACTATATAACGTATAACGTTATGTAGCAATACGATATAACTTATAACGTTATGTAGCATAACGATATAACGTATAACGTTATGTGGCATAACGATATTACGTATAACGTTATATAGTATTACGTTATAACGTATAACGTTATGTAGCATAACGATATAACGTATAACGTTTTGTAGCATAACGATATTACATATAACGTTATATAGTATTACGTTATAACGTACAACGTTATGTATTATTACGTTATAATGTATAACGTTATGTAGCATGACGATATAACGTATAACGTTATGTAGCATAACGATATTACGTATAACGTTATATAGTTTTACGTTATAACGTATAACGTTATGTATAATTACGTTATAACGTATAACGTTACGTAGTATTACGTTATAACGTGTAACGTTATGTAGCATTACGATATAACGTATAACGTTATGTAGCATAACGATATTACGTATAACGTTATATAGTTTTACGTTATAACGTATAACGTTATGTATTATTACGCTATAACGTATAACGTTATGTAGTATTACGTAATAACGTATAACGTTATGTAGCATTACGATATAACGTATAACGTTATATGGTAATACGTTATATCGTATAACGTTATGTAGCATTACGATATAACGTATAACGTTATATGGTAATACGTTATAACGTATAACGTTATATGGTAATACGTTATAACGTATAACGTTATGTAGCATAACGATATAACGTATAACGTTATGTAGCTTTACGATATAACGTATAACGTTATATGGTAATACGTTATATCGTATAACGTGATGTAGCATTACGATATAACGTACAACGTTATATGGTAATACGTTATAACGTATAACGTTATATGGTAATACGTTATAACGTATAACGTTATGTAGCATTACGATATAACGTATAACTTTATGTAGCATAACAATATTACGTATAACGTTATATAGTATTACGTTATAACGTATAACGTTATATGATAATGCGTTATAACGTATAACGTTATGTAGCATTACGATATAACGTATAACGTTATATGGTAATACGTTATAACGTATAACATTATGTAGCATTACGATATAACGTATATCGTTATATGGTAATACGTTATAACGTATAACGTTATGTATCATTACGATATAACGTATAACGTTATGTAGCATTACGATATAACGTATATCGTAATGTAGCATTACGATATAACGTATAACGTTATGTAGCATTACGATATAACGTATATCGTAACGTAGCATTACGATATAACGTATAACGTTATGTAGCATTACGATATAACGTATAACGTTATATGGTAATACGTTATAACGTATAACGTTATGTAGCATTACGATATAACGTATAACGTTATATGGTAATACGTTATAACGTATAACGTTATGTAGCATATCGATATAATGTATAACGTTATGTAGCATTACGATATAACGTATAACGTTATATGGTAATACGTTATATCGTATAACGTTATGTAGCATTACGATATAACGTATAACGTTATGTAGCATAACGATATAACGTATAACGTTATGTAGCATAACGATATTACGTATAACGTTATATGGTATTACGTTATAGCGTATAACGTTATGTATTATTACGTTATAACGTGTAACGTTATGTAGATTAACGATATAACGTATAACGTTATGTAGCATTACGTTATAACGTATAACGTTATATGGTAATACGTTATAACGTATAACGTTATGTAGCATTACGATATAACTTATTACGTTATGTAGTATTACGTTATAACGTATAACGTTATGTAGCATAACGATATAATGTATAACGTTATGTAGCAATACGATATAACTTATAACGTTATATGGTAATACGTTATAACGTATAACGTTATGTATCATTACGATATAACGTATAACGTTATGTAGCATTACGATATAACGTATATCGTTATGTAGCATTACGATATAACGTATAATGTTATGTAGCATGACGATATAACGTATAACGTTATATGGTAATACGTTATAACGTATAACGTTATATGGTAATACGTTATAACGTATAACGTTATGTAGCATTACGATATAACGTATAACGTTATATGGTAATACGTTATAACGTATAACGTTATGTATCATTACGATATAACGTATAACGTTATGTAGCATTACGATATAACGTATATCGATATGTAGCATTACGATATAACGTTTAACGTTATGTAGCATTACGATATAACGTATAACGTTATGTGGTAATACGTTATAACGTATAACGTTATGTAGCATTACGATATAACGTATAACGTTATATGGTAATACGTTATAACGTATAACGTTATGTAGCATTACGATATAACGTATAACGTTATATGGTAATACGTTATAACGTATAACGTTATGTAGCATTACGGTATAACGTATAACGTTACGTAGCAAAACAATATTACGTATAACGTTATCTAGTATTACGTTATAGCGTATAACGTTATGTATTATTACGTTATAACGTATAACGTTATGTAGATTAACGATATAACGTATAACGTTATGTAGCATTACGTTATAACGTATAACGTTATATGGTAATACGTTATAACGTTTAACGTTATGTAGCATTACTATATAACTTATTACGTTATGTAGTATTACGTTATAACGTATAACGTTATGTAGCATAACTATATAACGTATAACGTTATGTAGCAATACGATATAACTTATAACGTTATGTAGCATAACGATATAACGTATAACGTTATGTGGCATAACGATATTACGTATAACGTTATATAGTATTACGTTATAACGTATAACGTTATGTAGCATAACGATATAACGTATAACGTTATGTAGCATAACAATATTACGTATAACGTTATATAGTATTACGTTATAACGTATAACGTTATGTAGTATTACGTTATAACGTATAACGTTATGTAGCATAACGATATTACGTATAACGTTATATAGTTTTACGTTATAACGTATAACGTTATGTATTATTACGCTATAACGTGTAACGTTATGTAGTATTACGTAATAACGTATAACGTTATGTAGCATTACGATATAACGTATAAAGTTATGTAGCATTACGATATAACGTATAACGTTATATGATTATGCGTTATAACGTATAACGTTATGTAGCATTACGATATAACGTATAACGTTATATGGTAATACGTTATAACGTATAACGTTATGTAGCATTACGATATAACGTATAACGTTATGTAGCATAACAATATTACGTATAACGTTATATAGTATTACGTTATAACGTATAACGTTATGTAGTATTACGTTATAACGTATAACGTTATGTAGCATAACGATATTACGTATAACGTTATATAGTTCTACGTTATAACGTATAACGTTATGTATTATTACGCTATAACGTGTAACGTTATGTAGTATTACGTAATAACGTATAACGTTATGTAGCATTACGATATAACGTATAAAGTTATGTAGCATTACGATATAACGTATAACGTTATATGATTATGCGTTATAACGTATAACGTTATATAGTATTACGTTATAACGTATAACGTTATGTAGTATTACGTTATAACGTATAACGTTATGTAGCATAACGATATTACGTATAACGTTATATAGTTTTACGTTATAACGTATAACGTTATGTATTATTACGCTATAACGTGTAACGTTATGTAGTATTACGTAATAACGTATAACGTTATGTAGTATTACGTAATAACGTATAACGTTATGTAGCATTACGATATAACGTATAAAGTTATGTAGCATTACGATATAACGTATAACGTTATATGATTATGCGTTATAACGTATAACGTTATGTAGCATTACGATATAACGTATAACGTTATATGGTAATACGTTATAACGTATAACGTTATGTAGCATAACGATATAACGTATAACGTTATGTAGCATTACGATATAACGTATAACGTTATATGGTAATACGTTATATCGTATAACGTTATGTAGCATTACGATATAACGTATAACGTTATATGGTAATACGTTATAACGTATAACGTTATATGGTAATACGTTATAACGTATAACGTTATGTAGCATTACGATATAACGTATAACGTTATGTAGCATAACAATATTACGTATAACGTTATATAGTATTACGTTATAACGTATAACGTTATGTAGTATTACGTTATAACGTATAACGTTATGTAGCATAACGATATAACGTATAACGTTATGTAGCATTACGATGTATCGTATAACGTTATATGGTAATACGTTATAACGTATAACATTATGTAGCATTACGATATAACGTATATCGTTATATGGTAATACGTTATAACGTATAACGTTATGTATCATTACGATATAACGTATAACGTTATGTAGCATTACGATATAACGTATATCGTAACGTAGCATTACGATATAACGTATAACGTTATGTAGCATTACGATATAACGTATATCGTAACGTAGCATTACGATATAACGTATAACGTTATGTAGCATTACGATATAACGTATAACGTTATATGGTAATACGTTATAACGTATAACGTTATGTAGCATTACGATATAACGTATAACGTTATATGGTAATACGTTATAACGTAAAACGTTATGTAGCATAACGATATAACGTATAACGTTATGTAGCATTACGATATAACGTATAACGTTATATGGTAATACGTTATATCGTATAACGTGATGTAGCATTACGATATAACGTATAACGTTATATGGTAATACGTTATAACGTAAAACGTTATGTAGCACTACGATATAACGTATAACGTTATGTATCAAAACAATATTACGTATAACGTTATATAGTATTACGTTATAGCGTATAACGTTATGTACTATTACGTTATAACGTATAACGTTATGTAGATTAACGATATAGCGTATAACGTTATGTAGCATTACGTTATAACGTATAACGTTATATGGTAATACGTTATAACGTATAACGTTATGTAGCATTACTATATAACTTATTACGTTATGTAGTATTACGTTATAACGTATAACGTTATGTAGCATAACTATATAACGTATAACGTTATGTAGCAATACGATATAACTTATAACGTTATGTAGCATAACGATATAACGTATAACGTTATGTGGCATAACGATATTACGTATAACGTTATATAGTATTACGTTATAACGTATAACGTTATGTAGCATAACGATATAACGTATAACGTTTTGTAGCATAACGATATTACGTATAACGTTATATAGTATTACGTTATAACGTATAACGTTATGTATTATTACGTTATAATGTATAACGTTATGTAGCATAACGATATAACGTATAACGTTATGTAGCATAACGATATTACGTATAACGTTATATAGTTTCACGTTATAACGTATAACGTTATGTATAATTACGTTATAACGTATAACGTTACGTAGTATTACGTTATAACGTGTAACGTTATGTAGCATTACGATATAACGTATAACGTTATGTAGCATAACGATATTACGTATAACGTTATATAGTTTTACGTTATAACGTATAACGTTATGTATTATTACGCTATAACGTATAACGTTATGTAGTATTACGTAATAACGTATAACGTTATGTAGCATTACGATATAACGTATAACGTTATATGGTAATACGTTATATCGTATAACGTTATGTAGCATTACGATATAACGTATAACGTTATATGGTAATACGTTATAACGTATAACGTTATATGGTAAGACGTTATAACGTATAACGTTATGTAGCATAACGATATAACGTATAACGTTATGTAGCATTACGATATAACGTATAACGTTATATGGTAATACGTTATATCGTATAACGTGATGTAGCATTACGATATAACGTACAACGTTATATGGTAATACGTTATAACGTATAACGTTATATGGTAATACGTTATAACGTATAACGTTATGTAGCATAACGATATAACGTATAACGTTATGTAGCATTACGATATAACGTATAACGTTATATGGTAATACGTTATAACGTATAACGTTATGTAGCATTACGATATAACGTATAACGTTATATGGTAATACGTTATAACGTATAACGTTATGTAGCATAACGATATAACGTATAACGTTATGTAGCATTACGATATAACGTATAACGTTATATGGTAATACGTTATATCGTATAACGTGATGTAGCATTACGATATAACGTATAACGTTATATGGTAATACGTTATAACGTATAACGTTATGTAGCATTACGATATAACGTATAACGTTATGTATCAAAACAATATTACGTATAACGTTATATAGTATTACGTTATAGCGTATAACGTTATGTATTATTACGTTATAACGTATAACGTTATGTAGATTAACGATATAACGTATAACATTATGTAGCATTACGTTATAACGTATAACGTTATATGGTAATACGTTATAACGTATAACGTTATGTAGCATTACTATATAACTTATTACGTTATGTAGTATTACGTTATAACGTATAACGTTATGTAGCATAACTATATAACGTATAACGTTATGTAGCAATACGATATAACTTATAACGTTATGTAGCATAACGATATAACGTATAACGTTATGTGGCATAACGATATTACGTATAACGTTATATAGTATTACGTTATAACGTATAACGTTATGTAGCATAACGATATAACGTATAACGTTTTGTAGCATAACGATATTACATATAACGTTATATAGTATTACGTTATAACGTACAACGTTATGTATTATTACGTTATAATGTATAACGTTATGTAGCATGACGATATAACGTATAACGTTATGTAGCATAACGATATTACGTATAACGTTATATAGTTTTACGTTATAACGTATAACGTTATGTATAATTACGTTATAACGTATAACGTTACGTAGTATTACGTTATAACGTGTAACGTTATGTAGCATTACGATATAACGTATAACGTTATGTAGCATAACGATATTACGTATAACGTTATATAGTTTTACGTTATAACGTATAACGTTATGTATTATTACGCTATAACGTATAACGTTATGTAGTATTACGTAATAACGTATAACGTTATGTAGCATTACGATATAACGTATAACGTTATATGGTAATACGTTATATCGTATAACGTTATGTAGCATTACGATATAACGTATAACGTTATATGGTAATACGTTATAACGTATAACGTTATATGGTAATACGTTATAACGTATAACGTTATGTAGCATAACGATATAACGTATAACGTTATGTAGCTTTACGATATAACGTATAACGTTATATGGTAATACGTTATATCGTATAACGTGATGTAGCATTACGATATAACGTACAACGTTATATGGTAATACGTTATAACGTATAACGTTATATGGTAATACGTTATAACGTATAACGTTATGTAGCATTACGATATAACGTATAACTTTATGTAGCATAACAATATTACGTATAACGCTATATAGTATTACGTTATAACGTATAACGTTATATGATAATGCGTTATAACGTATAACGTTATGTAGCATTACGATATAACGTATAACGTTATATGGTAATACGTTATAACGTATAACATTATGTAGCATTACGATATAACGTATATCGTTATATGGTAATACGTTATAACGTATAACGTTATGTATCATTACGATATAACGTATAACGTTATGTAGCATTACGATATAACGTATATCGTAATGTAGCATTACGATATAACGTATAACGTTATGTAGCATTACGATATAACGTATATCGTAACGTAGCATTACGATATAACGTATAACGTTATGTAGCATTACGATATAACGTATAACGTTATATGGTAATACGTTATAACGTATAACGTTATGTAGCATTACGATATAACGTATAACGTTATATGGTAATACGTTATAACGTATAACGTTATGTAGCATATCGATATAATGTATAACGTTATGTAGCATTACGATATAACGTATAACGTTATATGGTAATACGTTATATCGTATAACGTTATGTAGCATTACGATATAACGTATAACGTTATGTAGCATAACGATATAACGTATAACGTTATGTAGCATAACGATATTACGTATAACGTTATATGGTATTACGTTATAGCGTATAACGTTATGTATTATTACGTTATAACGTGTAACGTTATGTAGATTAACGATATAACGTATAACGTTATGTAGCATTACGTTATAACGTATAACGTTATATGGTAATACGTTATAACGTATAACGTTATGTAGCATTACGATATAACTTATTACGTTATGTAGTATTACGTTATAACGTATAACGTTATGTAGCATAACGATATAATGTATAACGTTATGTAGCAATACGATATAACTTATAACGTTATATGGTAATACGTTATAACGTATAACGTTATGTATCATTACGATATAACGTATAACGTTATGTAGCATTACGATATAACGTATATCGTTATGTAGCATTACGATATAACGTATAATGTTATGTAGCATGACGATATAACGTATAACGTTATATGGTAATACGTTATAACGTATAACGTTATATGGTAATACGTTATAACGTATAACGTTATGTAGCATTACGATATAACGTATAACGTTATATGGTAATACGTTATAACGTATAACGTTATGTATCATTACGATATAACGTATAACGTTATGTAGCATTACGATATAACGTATATCGATATGTAGCATTACGATATAACGTTTAACGTTATGTAGCATTACGATATAACGTATAACGTTATGTGGTTATACGTTATAACGTATAACGTTATGTAGCATTACGATATAACGTATAACGTTATATGGTAATACGTTATAACGTATAACGTTATGTAGCATTACGATATAACGTATAACGTTATATGGTAATACGTTATAACGTATAACGTTATGTAGCATTACGGTATAACGTATAACGTTACGTAGCAAAACAATATTACGTATAACGTTATCTAGTATTACGTTATAGCGTATAACGTTATGTATTATTACGTTATAACGTATAACGTTATGTAGATTAACGATATAACGTATAACGTTATGTAGCATTACGTTATAACGTATAACGTTATATGGTAATACGTTATAACGTTTAACGTTATGTAGCATTACTATATAACTTATTACGTTATGTAGTATTACGTTATAACGTATAACGTTATGTAGCATAACTATATAACGTATAACGTTATGTAGCAATACGATATAACTTATAACGTTATGTAGCATAACGATATAACGTATAACGTTATGTGGCATAACGATATTACGTATAACGTTATATAGTATTACGTTATAACGTATAACGTTATGTAGCATAACGATATAACGTATAACGTTATGTAGCATAACGATATTACGTATAACGTTATATAGTATTACGTTATAACGTATAACGTTATGTATTATTACGTTATAATGTATAACGTTATGTAGCATAACGATATAACGTATAACGTTATGTAGCATAACGATATTACGTATAACGTTATATAGTTTTACGTTATAACGTATAACGTTATGTATAATTACGTTATAACGTATAACGTTACGTAGTATTACGTTATAACGTGTAACGTTATGTAGCATTACGATATAACGTATAACGTTATGTAGCATAACGATATTACGTATAACGTTATATAGTTTTACGTTATAACGTATAACGTTATGTATTATTACGCTATAACGTGTAACGTTATGTAGTATTACGTAATAACGTATAACGTTATGTAGCATTACGATATAACGTATAAAGTTATGTAGCATTACGATATAACGTATAACGTTATATGATTATGCGTTATAACGTATAACGTTATGTAGCATTACGATATAACGTATAACGTTATATGGTAATACGTTATAACGTATAACGTTATGTAGCATAACGATATAACGTATAACGTTATGTAGCATTACGATATAACGTATAACGTTATATGGTAATACGTTATATCGTATAACGTTATGCAGCATTACGATATAACGTATAACGTTATATGGTAATACGTTATAACGTATAACGTTATGTAGCATTACGATATAACGTATAACGTTATGTAGCATAACAATATTACGTATAACGTTATATAGTATTACGTTATAACGTATAACGTTATGTAGTATTACGTTATAACGTATAACGTTATGTAGTATTACGTTATAACGTATAACGTTATGTAGCATAACGATATAACGTATAACGTTATGTAGCATTACGATGTAACGTATAACGTTATATGGTAATACGTTATAACGTAAAACATTATGTTGCATTACGATATAACGTATATCGTTATATGGTAATACGTTATAACGTATAACGTTATGTATCATTACGATATAACGTATAACGTTATGTAGCATTACGATATAACGTATATCGTAACGTAGCATTACGATATAACGTATAACGTTATGTAGCATTACGATATAACGTATATCGTAACGTAGCATTACGATATAACGTATAACGTTATGTAGCATTACGATATAACGTATAACGTTATATGGTAATACGTTATAACGTATAACGTTATGTAGCATTACGATATAACGTATAACGTTATATGGTAATACGTTATAACGTATAACGTTATGTAGCATAACGATATAACGTATAACGTTATGTAGCATTACGATATAACGTATAACGTTATATGGTAATACGTTATATCGTATAACGTGATGTAGCATTACGATATAACGTATAACGTTATATGGTAATACGTTATAACGTATAACGTTATGTAGCATTACGATATAACGTATAACGTTATGTATCAAAACAATATTACGTATAACGTTATATAGTATTACGTTATAGCGTATAACGTTATGTATTATTACGTTATAACGTATAACGTTATGTAGATTAACGATATAACGTATAACGTTATGTAGCATTACGTTATAACGTATAACGTTATATGGTAATACGTTATAACGTATAACGTTATGTAGCATTACTATATAACTTATTACGTTATGTAGTATTACGTTATAACGTATAACGTTATGTAGCATAACTATATAACGTATAACGTTATGTAGCAATACGATATAACTTATAACGTTATGTAGCATAACGATATAACGTATAACGTTATGTGGCATACCGATATTACGTATAACGTTATATAGTATTACGTTATAACGTATAACGTTATGTAGCATAACGATATAACGTATAACGTTATGTAGCATAACGATATTACGTATAACGTTATATAGTTTTACGTTATAACGTATAACGTTATGTATAATTACGTTATAACGTATAACGTTACGTAGTATTACGTTATAACGTGTAACGTTATGTAGCATTACGATATAACGTATAACGTTATGTAGCATAACGATATTACGTATAACGTTATATAGTTTTACGTTATAACGTATAACGTTATGTATTATTACGCTATAACGTATAACGTTATGTAGTATTACGTAATAACGTATAACGTTATATAGCATTACGATATAACGTATAACGTTATATGGTAATACGTTATATCGTATAACGTTATGTAGCATTACGATATAACGTATAACGTTATATGGTAATACGTTATAACGTATAACGTTATATGGTAATACGTTATAACGTATAACGTTATGTAGCATAACGATATAACGTATAACGTTATGTAGCATTACGATATAACGTATAACGTTATATGGTAATACGTTATATCGTATAACGTGATGTAGCATTACGATATAACGTACAACGTTATATGGTAATACGTTATAACGTATAACATTATGTAGCATTACGATATAACGTATATCGTTATATGGTAATACGTTATAACGTATAACGTTATGTATCATTACGATATAACGTATAACGTTATGTAGCATTACGATATAACGTATATCGTAATGTAGCATTACGATATAACGTATAACGTTATGTAGCATTACGATATAACGTATATCGTAACGTAGCATTACGATATAACATATAACGTTATGTAGCATTACGATATAACGTATAACGTTATATGGTAATACGTTATAACGTATAACGTTATGTAGCATTACGATATAACGTATAACGTTATATGGTAATACGTTATAACGTATAACGTTATGTAGCATTACGATATAACGTATAACGTTATATGGTAATACGTTATAACGTATAACGTTATATGGTAATACGTTATAACGTATAACGTTATGTAGCATTACGATATAACGTATAACGTTATATGGTAATACGTTATAACGTATAACGTTATGTAGCATAACGATATAACGTATAACGTTATGTAGCATTACGATATAACGTATAACCTTATATGGTAATACGTTATATCGTATAACGTGATGTAGCATTACGATATAACGTATAATGTTATGTAGCATTACGATATAACGTATAACGTTATATGGTAATACGTTATAACGTTTAACGTTATGTAGCATTACTATATAACTTATTACGTTATGTAGTATTACGTTATAACGTATAACGTTATGTAGCATAACTATATAACGTATAACGTTATGTAGCAATACGATATAACTTATAACGTTATGTAGCATAACGATATAACGTATAACGTTATGTGGCATAACGATATTACGTATAACGTTATATAGTATTACGTTATAACGTATAACGTTATGTAGCATAACGATATAACGTATAACGTTATGTAGCATAACGATATTACGTATAACGTTATATAGTATTACGTTATAACGTATAACGTTATGTATTATTACGTTATAATGTATAACGTTATGTAGCATAACGATATAACGTATAACGTTATGTAGCATAACGATATTACGTATAACGTTATATAGTTTTACGTTATAACGTATAACGTTATGTATAATTACGTTATAACGTATAACGTTACGTAGTATTACGTTATAACGTGTAACGTTATGTAGCCTTACGATATAACGTATAACGTTATGTAGCATAACGATATTACGTATAACGTTATATAGTTTTACGTTATAACGTATAACGTTATGTATTATTACGCTATAACGTGTAACGTTATGTAGTATTACGTAATAACGTATAACGTTATGTAGCATTACGATATAACGTATAAAGTTATGTAGCATTACGATATAACGTATAACGTTATATGATTATGCGTTATAACGTATAACGTTATGTAGCATTACGATATAACGTATAACGTTATATGGTAATACGTTATAACGTATAACGTTATGTAGCATAACGATATAACGTATAACGTTATGTAGCATTACGATATAACGTATAACGTTATATGGTAATACGTTATATCGTATAACGTTATGCAGCATTACGATATAACGTATAACGTTATATGGTAATACGTTATAACGTATAACGTTATATGGTAATACGTTATAACGTATAACGTTATGTAGCATTACGATATAACGTATAACGTTATGTAGCATAACAATATTACGTATAACGTTATATAGTATTACGTTATAACGTATAACGTTATGTAGTATTACGTTATAACGTATAACGTTATGTAGCATAACGATATAACGTATAACGTTATGTAGCATTACGATGTAACGTATAACGTTATATGGTAATACGTTATAACGTAAAACATTATGTTGCATTACGATATAACGTATATCGTTATATGGTAATACGTTATAACGTATAACGTTATGTATCATTACGATATAACGTATAACGTTATGTAGCATTACGATATAACGTATATCGTAACGTAGCATTACGATATAACGTATAACGTTATGTAGCATTACGATATAACGTATATCGTAACGTAGCATTACGATATAACGTATAACGTTATGTAGCATTACGATATAACGTATAACGTTATATGGTAATACGTTATAACGTATAACGTTATGTAGCATTACGATATAACGTATAACGTTATATGGTAATACGTTATAACGTATAACGTTATGTAGCATAACGATATAA
The DNA here is from genome assembly GCA_936014575.1 of Bombus lapidarius. Lineage (NCBI taxonomy): Eukaryota > Metazoa > Arthropoda > Insecta > Hymenoptera > Apidae > Bombus > Bombus lapidarius. Next base: position 25,983 of record CAKXZU010000381.1, on the reverse strand, counting down.
CGTATAACGTTATGTAGCATTACGATATAACGTATAACGTTATATGGTAATACGTTATATCGTATAACGTGATGTAGCATTACGATATAACGTATAACGTTATATGGTAATACGTTATAGCGTATAACGTTATGTATTATTACGTTATAACGTATAACGTTATGTAGATTAACGATATAACGTATAACGTTATGTAGCATTACGTTATAACGTATAACGTTATATGGTAATACGTTATAACGTATAACGTTATGTAGCATTACTATATAACTTATTACGTTATGTAGTATTACGTTATAACGTATAACGTTATGTAGCATAACTATATAACGTATAACGTTATGTAGCAATACGATATAACTTATAACGTTATGTAGCATAACGATATAACGTATAACGTTATGTGGCATACCGATATTACGTATAACGTTATATAGTATTACGTTATAACGTATAACGTTATGTAGCATAACGATATAACGTATAACGTTATGTAGCATAACGATATTACGTATAACGTTATATAGTTTTACGTTATAACGTATAACGTTATGTATAATTACGTTATAACGTATAACGTTACGTAGTATTACGTTATAACGTGTAACGTTATGTAGCATTACGATATAACGTATAACGTTATGTAGCATAACGATATTACGTATAACGTTATATAGTTTTACGTTATAACGTATAACGTTATGTATTATTACGCTATAACGTATAACGTTATGTAGTATTACGTAATAACGTATAACGTTATATAGCATTACGATATAACGTATAACGTTATATGGTAATACGTTATATCGTATAACGTTATGTAGCATTACGATATAACGTATAACGTTATATGGTAATACGTTATAACGTATAACGTTATATGGTAATACGTTATAACGTATAACGTTATGTAGCATAACGATATAACGTATAACGTTATGTAGCATTACGATATAACGTATAACGTTATATGGTAATACGTTATATCGTATAACGTGATGTAGCATTACGATATAACGTACAACGTTATATGGTAATACGTTATAACGTATAACATTATGTAGCATTACGATATAACGTATATCGTTATATGGTAATACGTTATATCGTATAACGTGATGTAGCATTACGATATAACGTACAACGTTATATGGTAATACGTTATAACGTATAACATTATGTAGCATTACGATATAACGTATATCGTTATATGGTAATACGTTATAACGTATAACGTTATGTATCATTACGATATAACGTATAACGTTATGTAGCATTACGATATAACGTATATCGTAATGTAGCATTACGATATAACGTATAACGTTATGTAGCATTACGATATAACGTATATCGTAACGTAGCATTACGATATAACATATAACGTTATGTAGCATTACGATATAACGTATAACGTTATATGGTAATACGTTATAACGTATAACGTTATGTAGCATTACGATATAACGTATAACGTTATATGGTAATACGTTATAACGTATAACGTTATGTAGCATTACGATATAACGTATAACGTTATATGGTAATACGTTATAACGTATAACGTTATATGGTAATACGTTATAACGTGTAACGTTATGTAGCATTACGATATAACGTATAACGTTATATGGTAATACGTTATAACGTATAACGTTATGTAGCATAACGATATAACGTATAACGTTATGTAGCATTACGATATAACGTATAACCTTATATGGTAATACGTTATATCGTATAACGTGATGTAGCATTACGATATAACGTATAATGTTATGTAGCATTACGATATAACGTATAACGTTATATGGTAATACGTTATAACGTTTAACGTTATGTAGCATTACTATATAACTTATTACGTTATGTAGTATTACGTTATAACGTATAACGTTATGTAGCATAACTATATAACGTATAACGTTATGTAGCAATACGATATAACTTATAACGTTATGTAGCATAACGATATAACGTATAACGTTATGTGGCATAACGATATTACGTATAACGTTATATAGTATTACGTTATAACGTATAACGTTATGTAGCATAACGATATAACGTATAACGTTATGTAGCATAACGATATTACGTATAACGTTATATAGTATTACGTTATAACGTATAACGTTATGTATTATTACGTTATAATGTATAACGTTATGTAGCATAACGATATAACGTATAACGTTATGTAGCATTACGATATAACGTATATCGTAACGTAGCATTACGATATAACGTATAACGTTATGTAGCATTACGATATAACGTATAACGTTATATGGTAATACGTTATAACGTATAACGTTATGTAGCATTACGATATAACGTATAACGTTATATGGTAATACGTTATAACGTATAACGTTATGTAGCATAACGATATAACGTATAACGTTATGTAGCATTACGATATAACGTATAACGTTATATGGTAATACGTTATATCGTATAACGTGATGTAGCATTACGATATAACGTATAACGTTATATGGTAATACGTTATAGCGTATAACGTTATATGGTAATACGTTATAGCGTATAACGTTATGTATTATTACGTTATAACGTATAACGTTATGTAGATTAACGATATAACGTATAACGTTATGTAGCATTACGTTATAACGTATAACGTTATATGGTAATACGTTATAACGTATAACGTTATGTAGCATTACTATATAACTTATTACGTTATGTAGTATTACGTTATAACGTATAACGTTATGTAGCATAACTATATAACGTATAACGTTATGTAGCAATACGATATAACTTATAACGTTATGTAGCATAACGATATAACGTATAACGTTATGTGGCATACCGATATTACGTATAACGTTATATAGTATTACGTTATAACGTATAACGTTATGTAGCATAACGATATAACGTATAACGTTATGTAGCATAACGATATTACGTATAACGTTATATAGTTTTACGTTATAACGTATAACGTTATGTATAATTACGTTATAACGTATAACGTTACGTAGTATTACGTTATAACGTGTAACGTTATGTAGCATTACGATATAACGTATAACGTTATGTAGCATAACGATATTACGTATAACGTTATATAGTTTTACGTTATAACGTATAACGTTATGTATTATTACGCTATAACGTATAACGTTATGTAGTATTACGTAATAACGTATAACGTTATATAGCATTACGATATAACGTATAACGTTATATGGTAATACGTTATATCGTATAACGTTATGTAGCATTACGATATAACGTATAACGTTATATGGTAATACGTTATAACGTATAACGTTATATGGTAATACGTTATAACGTATAACGTTATGTAGCATAACGATATAACGTATAACGTTATGTAGCATTACGATATAACGTATAACGTTATATGGTAATACGTTATATCGTATAACGTGATGTAGCATTACGATATAACGTACAACGTTATATGGTAATACGTTATAACGTATAACATTATGTAGCATTACGATATAACGTATATCGTTATATGGTAATACGTTATAACGTATAACGTTATGTATCATTACGATATAACGTATAACGTTATGTAGCATTACGATATAACGTATATCGTAATGTAGCATTACGATATAACGTATAACGTTATGTAGCATTACGATATAACGTATATCGTAACGTAGCATTACGATATAACATATAACGTTATGTAGCATTACGATATAACGTATAACGTTATATGGTAATACGTTATAACGTATAACGTTATGTAGCATTACGATATAACGTATAACGTTATATGGTAATACGTTATAACGTATAACGTTATGTAGCATTACGATATAACGTATAACGTTATATGGTAATACGTTATAACGTATAACGTTATATGGTAATACGTTATAACGTATAACGTTATGTAGCATTACGATATAACGTATAACGTTATGTAGCATAACGATATAACGTATAACGTTATGTAGCATTACGATATAACGTATAACCTTATATGGTAATACGTTATATCGTATAACGTGATGTAGCATTACGATATAACGTATAATGTTATGTAGCATTACGATATAACGTATAACGTTATATGGTAATACGTTATAACGTATAACGTTATATGGTAATACGTTATAACGTATAACGTTATATGGTAATACGTTATAACGTATAACGTTATGTAGCATTACGATATAACGTATAACGTTATATGGTAATACGTTATAACGTATAACGTTATGTATCATTACGATATAACGTATAACGTTATGTAGCATTACGATATAACGTATATCGATATGTAGCATTACGATATAACGTTTAACGTTATGTAGCATTACGATATAACATATAACGTTATATGGTAATACGTTATAACGTATAACGTTATGTAGCATTACTATATAACTTATTACGTTATGTAGTATTACGTTATAACGTATAACGTTATGTAGCATAACTATATAACGTATAACGTTATGTAGCAATACGATATAACTTATAACGTTATGTAGCATAACGATGTAACGTATAACGTTATATGGTAATACGTTATAACGTATAACATTATGTAGCATTACGATATAACGTATATCGTTATATGGTAATACCTTATAACGTATAACGTTATGTATCATTACGATATAACGTATAACGTTATGTAGCATTACGATATAACGTATATCGTAACGTAGCATTACGATATAACGTATAACGTTATGTAGCATTACGTTATAACGTGTAACGTTATGTAGCATTACGATATAACGTATAACGTTATGTAGCATAACGATATTACGTATAACGTTATATAGTTTTACGTTATAACGTATAACGTTATGTATTATTAAGCTATAACGTATAACATTATGTAGTATTACGTAATAACGTATAACGTTATATAGCATTACGATATAACGTATAACGTTATATGGTAATACGTTATATCGTATAACGTTATGTAGCATTACGATATAACGTATAACGTTATATGGTAATACGTTATAACGTATAACGTTATATGGTAATACGTTATAACGTATAACGTTATGTAGCATAACGATATAACGTATAACGTTATGTAGCATTACGATATAACGTATAACGTTATATGGTAATACGTTATATCGTATAACGTGATGTAGCATTACGATATAACGTACAACGTTATATGGTAATACGTTATAACGTATAACGTTATATGGTAATACGTTATAACGTATAACGTTATGTAGCATTACGATATAACGTATAACGTTATGTAGCATAACAATATTACGTATAACGTTATATAGTATTACGTTATAACGTATAACGTTATATGATAATGCGTTATAACGTATAACGTTATGTAGCATTACGATATAACGTATAACGTTATATGGTAATACGTTATAACGTATAACATTATGTAGCATTACGATATAACGTATATCGTTATATGGTAATACGTTATAACGTATAACGTTATGTATCATTACGATATAACGTATAACGTTATGTAGCATTACGATATAACGTATATCGTAATGTAGCATTACGATATAACGTATAACGTTATGTAGCATTACGATATAACGTATATCGTAACGTAGCATTACGATATAACGTATAACGTTATGTAGCATTACGATATAACGTATAACGTTATATGGTAATACGTTATAACGTATAACGTTATGTAGCATTACGATATAACGTATAACGTTATATGGTAATACGTTATAACGTATAACGTTATGTAGCATAACGATATAACGTATAACGTTATGTAGCATTACGATATAACGTATAACCTTATATGGTAATACGTTATATCGTATAACGTGATGTAGCATTACGATATAACGTATAATGTTATGTAGCATTACGATATAACGTATAACGTTATATGGTAATACGTTATAACGTATAACGTTATATGGTAATACGTTATAACGTATAACGTTATGTAGCATTACGATATAACGTATAACGTTATATGGTAATACGTTATAACGTATAACGTTATGTATCATTACGATATAACGTATAACGTTATGTAGCATTACGATATAACGTATATCGATATGTAGCATTACGATATAACGTTTAACGTTATGTAGCATTACGATATAACATATAACGTTATATGGTAATACGTTATAACGTATAACGTTATGTAGCATTACGATATAACGTATAACGTTATATGGTAATACGTTATAACGTATAACGTTATGTAGCATAACGATATAACGTATAACGTTATGTAGCATAACGATATTACGTATAACGTTATATAGTATTACGTTATAACGTATAACGTTATATGGTAATACGTTATAACGTATAACGTTATGTAGCATTACTATATAACTTATTACGTTATGTAGTATTACGTTATAACGTATAACGTTATGTAGCATAACTATATAACGTATAACGTTATGTAGCAATACGATATAACTTATAACGTTATGTGGCATAACGATATTAGATATAACGTTATATAGTATTACGTTATAACGTATAACGTTATGTAGCATAACGATATAACGTATAACGTTATGTAGCATAACGATATTACGTATAACGTTATATAGTATTACGTTATAACGTATAACGTTATGTATTATTACGTTATAATGTATAACGTTATGTAGCATAACGATATAACGTATAACGTTATGTAGCATAACGATATTACGTATAACGTTATATAGTTTTACGTTATAACGTATAACGTTATGTATAATTACGTTATAACGTATAACGTTACGTAGTATTACGTTATAACGTGTAACGTTATGTAGCATTACGATATAACGTATAACGTTATGTAGCATAACGATATTACGTATAACGTTATATAGTTTTACGTTATAACGTATAACGTTATGTATTATTACGCTATAACGTGTAACGTTATGTAGTATTACGTAATAACGTATAACGTTATGTAGCATTACGATATAACGTATAAAGTTATGTAGCATTACGATATAACGTATAACGTTATATGATAATGCGTTATAACGTATAACGTTATGTAGCATTACGATATAACGTATAACGTTATATGGTAATACGTTATAACGTATAACGTTATGTAGCATAACGATATAACGTATAACGTTATGTAGCATTACGATATAACGTATAACGTTATATGGTAATACGTTATATCGTATAACGTTATGTAGCATTACGATATAACGTATAACGTTATATGGTAATACGTTATAACGTATAACGTTATGTAGCATTACGATATAACGTATAACGTTATGTAGCATAACAATATTACGTATAACGTTATATAGTATTACGTTATAACGTATAACGTTATGTAGTATTACGTTATAACGTATAACGTTATGTAGCATAACGATATAACGTATAACGTTATGTAGCATTACGATATAACGTATAACGTTATATGGTAATACGTTATAACGTATAACATTATGTAGCATTACGATATAACGTATATCGTTATATGGTAATACGTTATAACGTATAACGTTATGTATCATTACGATATAACGTATAACGTTATGTAGCATTACGATATAACGTATATCGTAAAGTAGCATTACGATATAACGTATAACGTTATGTAGCATTACGATATAACGTATATCGTAACGTAGCATTACGATATAACGTATAACGTTATGTAGCATTACGATATAACGTATAACGTTATATGGTAATACGTTATAACGTATAACGTTATGTAGCATTACGACATAACGTATAACGTTATATGGTAATACGTTATAACGTATAACGTTATGTAGCATAACGATATAACGTATAACGTTATGTAGCATTACGATATAACGTATAACGTTATATGGTAATACGTTATATCGTATAACGTGATGTAGCATTACGATATAACGTATAACGTTATATAGCAAAACAATATTACGTATAACGTTATATAGTATTACGTTATAGCGTATAACGTTATGTATTATTACGTTATAATGTATAACGTTATGTAGCATAACGATATAACGTATAACGTTATGTAGCATAACGATATAACGTATAACGTTATGTAGCATAACGATATAACGTATAACGTTATGTAGCATTACGATATAACGTATAACGTTATATGGTAATACGTTATAACGTATAACGTTATGTAGCATTACGATATAACGTATATCGTTATATGGTAATACGTTATAACGTATAACGTTATGTAGCATAACGATATAACGTATAACGTTATGTAGCATTACGATATAACGTATAACCTTATATGGTAATACGTTATATCGTATAACGTTATGTAGCATAACGATATAACGTATAACGTTATGTGGCATAACGATATTACGTATAACGTTATATAGTATTACGTTATAACGTATAACGTTATGTAGCATAACGATATAACGTATAACGTTATGTAGCATAACGATATTACGTATAACGTTATATAGTATTACGTTATAACGTATAACGTTATATGGTAATACGTTATAACGTATAACGTTATGTAGCATTACTATATAACTTATTACGTTATGTAGTATTACGTTATAACGTATAACGTTATGTAGCATAACTATATAACGTATAACGTTATGTAGCAATACGATATAACTTATAACGTTATGTAGCATAACGATATAACGTATAACGTTATGTGGCATAACGATATTACGTATAACGTTATATAGTATTACGTTATAACGTATAACGTTATGTAGCATAACGATATAACGTATAACGTTATGTAGCATAACGATATTACGTATAACGTTATATAGTATTACGTTATAACGTATAACGTTATGTATTATTACGTTATAATGTATAACGTTATGTAGCATAACGATATAACGTATAACGTTATGTAGCATAACGATATTACGTATAACGTTATATAGTTTTACGTTATAACGTATAACGTTATGTATAATTACGTTATAACGTATAACGTTACGTAGTATTACGTTATAACGTGTAACGTTATGTAGCATTACGATATAACGTATAACGTTATGTAGCATAACGATATTACGTATAACGTTATATAGTTTTACGTTATAACGTATAACGTTATGTATTATTACGCTATAACGTGTAACGTTATGTAGTATTACGTAATAACGTATAACGTTATGTAGCATTACGATATAACGTATAAAGTTATGTAGCATTACGATATAACGTATAACGTTATATGATAATGCGTTATAACGTATAACGTTATGTAGCATTACGATATAACGTATAACGTTATATGGTAATACGTTATAACGTATAACGTTATGTAGCATAACGATATAACGTATAACGTTATGTAGCATTACGATATAACGTATAACGTTATATGGTAATACGTTATATCGTATAACGTTATGTAGCATTACGATATAACGTATAACGTTATATGGTAATACGTTATATCGTATAACGTTATGTAGCATTACGATATAACGTATAACGTTATATGGTAATACGTTATAACGTATATCGTTATGTAGCATTACGATATAACGTATAACGTTATGTAGCATAACAATATTACGTATAACGTTATATAGTATTACGTTATAACGTATAACGTTATGTAGTATTACGTTATAACGTATAACGTTATGTAGCATAACGATATAACGTATAACGTTATGTAGCATTACGATATAACGTATAACGTTATATGGTAATACGTTATAACGTATAACATTATGTAGCATTACGATATAACGTATATCGTTATATGGTAATACGTTATAACGTATAACGTTATGTATCATTACGATATAACGTATAACGTTATGTAGCATTACGATATAACGTATATCGTAAAGTAGCATTACGATATAACGTATAACGTTATGTAGCATTACGATATAACGTATATCGTAACGTAGCATTACGATATAACGTATAACGTTATGTAGCATTACGATATAACGTATAACGTTATATGGTAATACGTTATAACGTATAACGTTATGTAGCATTACGACATAACGTATAACGTTATATGGTAATACGTTATAACGTATAACGTTATGTAGCATAACGATATAACGTATAACGTTATGTAGCATTACGATATAACGTATAACGTTATATGGTAATACGTTATATCGTATAACGTTATGTATTATTACGTTATAATGTATAACGTTATGTAGCATAACGATATAACGTATAACGTTATGTAGCATAACGATATTACGTATAACGTTATATAGTTTTACGTTATAACGTATAACGTTATGTATAATTACGTTATAACGTATAACGTTACGTAGTATTACGTTATAACGTGTAACGTTATGTAGCATTACGATATAACGTATAACGTTATGTAGCATAACGATATTACGTATAACGTTATATAGTTTTACGTTATAACGTATAACGTTATGTATTATTACGCTATAACGTGTAACGTTATGTAGTATTACGTAATAACGTATAACGTTATGTAGCATTACGATATAACGTATAAAGTTATGTAGCATTACGATATAACGTATAACGTTATATGATAATGCGTTATAACGTATAACGTTATGTAGCATTACGATATAACGTATAACGTTATATGGTAATACGTTATAACGTATAACGTTATGTAGCATAACGATATAACGTATAACGTTATGTAGCATAACGATATTACGTATAACGTTATATAGTTTTACGTTATAACGTATAACGTTATGTATTATTACGCTATAACGTGTAACGTTATGTAGTATTACGTAATAACGTATAACGTTATGTAGCATTACGATATAACGTATAAAGTTATGTAGCATTACGATATAACGTATAACGTTATATGATAATGCGTTATATCGTATAACGTTATGTAGCATTACGATATAACGTATAACGTTATATGGTAATACGTTATAACGTATAACGTTATGTAGCATTACGACATAACGTATAACGTTATATGGTAATACGTTATAACGTATAACGTTATGTAGCATAACGATATAACGTATAACGTTATGAAGCATTACGATATAACGTATAACGTTATATGGTAATACGTTATATCGTATAACGTGATGTAGCATTACGATATAACGTATAACGTTATATAGCAAAACAATATTACGTATAACGTTATATAGTATTACGTTATAGCGTATAACGTTATGTATTATTACGTTATAATGTATAACGTTATGTAGCATAACGATATAACGTATAACGTTATGTAGCATAACGATATTACGTATAACGTTATATAGTTTTACGTTATAACGTATAACGTTATGTATAATTACGTTATAACGTATAACGTTACGTAGTATTACGTTATAACGTGTAACGTTATGTAGCATTACGATATAACGTATAACGTTATGTAGCATAACGATATTACGTATAACGTTATATAGTTTTACGTTATAACGTATAACGTTATGTATTATTACGCTATAACGTGTAACGTTATGTAGTATTACGTAATAACGTATAACGTTATGTAGCATTACGATATAACGTATAAAGTTATGTAGCATTACGATATAACGTATAACGTTATATGATAATGCGTTATAACGTATAACGTTATGTAGCATTACGATATAACGTATAACGTTATATGGTAATACGTTATAACGTATAACGTTATGTAGCATAACGATATAACGTATAACGTTATGTAGCATAACGATATTACGTATAACGTTATATAGTTTTACGTTATAACGTATAACGTTATGTATTATTACGCTATAACGTGTATCGTTATGTAGTATTACGTAATAACGTATAACGTTATGTAGCATTACGATATAACGTATAAAGTTATGTAGCATTACGATATAACGTATAACGTTATATGATAATGCGTTATAACGTATAACGTTATGTAGCATTACGATATAACGTATAACGTTATATGGTAATACGTTATAACGTATAACGTTATGTAGCATAACGATATAACGTATAACGTTATGTAGCATTACGATATAACGTATAACGTTATATGGTAATACGTTATATCGTATAACGTTATGTAGCATTACGATATAACGTATAACGTTATATGGTAATACGTTATAACGTATAACGTTATGTAGCATTACGATATAACGTATAACGTTATGTAGCATAACAATATTACGTATAACGTTATATAGTAATACGTTATAACGTATAACGTTATGTAGTATTACGTTATAACGTATAACGTTATGTAGCATAACGATATAACGTATAACGTTATGTAGCATTACGATATAACGTATAACGTTATATGGTAATACGTTATAACGTATAACATTATGTAGCATTACGATATAACGTATATCGTTATATGGTAATACGTTATAACGTATAACGTTATGTATCATTACGATATAACGTATAACGTTATGTAGCATTACGATATAACGTATATCGTAAAGTAGCATTACGATATAACGTATAACGTTATGTAGCATTACGATATAACGTATATCGTAACGTAGCATTACGATATAACGTATAACGTTATGTAGCATTACGATATAACGTATAACGTTATATGGTAATACGTTATAACGTATAACGTTATGTAGCATTACGATATAACGTATAACGTTATATGGTAATACGTTATAACGTATAACGTTATGTAGCATTACGATATAACGTATAACGTTATATGGTAATACGTTATAACGTATAACGTTATGTAGCATAACGATATAACGTATAACGTTATGTAGCATTACGATATAACGTATAACGTTATATGGTAATACGTTATATCGTATAACGTGATGTAGCATTACGATATAACGTATAACGTTATATAGCAAAACAATATTACGTATAACGTTATATAGTATTACGTTATAGCGTATAACGTTATGTATTATTACGTTATAACGTATAACGTTATGTAGATTAACGATATAACGTATAACGTTATGTATAATTACGTTATAACGTATAACGTTACGTAGTATTACGTTATAACGTGTAACGTTATGTAGCATTACGATATAACGTATAACGTTATGTAGCATAACGATATTACGTATAACGTTATATAGTTTTACGTTATAACGTATAACGTTATGTATTATTACGCTATAACGTATAACGTTATGTAGCATAACGATATAACGTATAACGTTATGTAGCATTACGATATAACGTATAACGTTATATGGTAATACGTTATATCGTATAACGTTATGTAGCATTACGATATAACGTACAACGTTATATGGTAATACGTTATAACGTATAAAATTATATGGTAATACGTTATAACGTATAACGTTATGTAGCATAACGATATAACGTATAACGTTATGTAGCATTACGATATAACGTATAACGTTATATGGTAATACGTTATATCGTATAACGTGATGTAGCATTACGATATAACGTACAACGTTATATGGTAATACGTTATAACATATAACGTTATATGGTAATACGTTATAACGTATAACGTTATGTAGCATTACGATATAACGTATAACGTTATGTAGCATAACAATATTACGTATAACGTTATATAGTATTACGTTATAACGTATAACGTTATATGATAATGCGTTATAACGTATAACGTTATGTAGCATTACGATATAACGTATAACGTTATATGGTAATACGTTATAACGTATAACATTATGTAGCATTACGATATAACGTATATCGTTATATGGTAATACGTTATAACGTATAACGTTATGTATCATTACCATATAACGTATAACGTTATGTAGCATTACGATATAACGTATATCGTAATGTAGCATTACGATATAACGTATAACGTTATGTAGCATTACGATATAACGTATATCGTAACGTAGCATTACGATATAACGTATAACGTTATGTAGCATTACGATATAACGTATAACGTTATATGGTAATACGTTATAACGTATAACGTTATGTAGCATTACGATATAACGTATAACGTTATATGGTAATACGTTATAACGTATAACGTTATGTAGCATTACGATATAACGTATAACGTTATATGGTAATACGTTATAACGTATAACGTTATGTAGCATTACGATATAACGTATAACGTTATATGGTAATAAGTTATATCGTATAACGTTATGTAGCATTACGATATAACGTATAATGTTATTTAGCATTACGATATAACGTATAACGTTATATGGTAATACGTTATAACGTATAACGTTATATGGTAATACGTTATAACGTATAACGTTATGTAGCATTACGATATAACGTATAACGTTATATGGTAATACGTTATAACGTATAACGTTATGTATCATTACGATATAACGTATAACGTTATGTAGCATTACGATATAACGCATATCGATATGTAGCATTACGATATAACGTTTAACGTTATGTAGCATTGCGATATAACGTATAACGTTATATGGTAATACGTTATAACGTATAACGTTATGTAGCATTACGATATAACGTAAAACGTTATATGGTAATACGTTATAACGTATAACGTTATGTAGCATTACGATATAACGTATAACGTTATGTAGCAAAACAATATTACGTATAACGTTATATAGTATTACGTTATAGCGTATAACGTTATGTATTATTACGTTATAACGTATAACGTTATGTAGATTAACGATATAACGTATAACGTTATGTAGCATTACCTTATAACGTATAACGTTATATGGTAATACGTTATAACGTATAACGTTATGTAGCATTACTATATAATTTATTACGTTATGTAGTATTACGTTATAACGTATAACGTTATGTAGCATAACTATATAACGTATAACGTTATGTAGCAATACGATATAACTTATAACGTTATGTAGCATAACGATATAACGTATAACGTTATGTGGCATAACGATATTACGTATAACGTTATATAGTATTACGTTATAACGTATAACGTTATGTAGCATAACGATATAACGTATAACGTTATGTAGCATAACGATATTACGTATAACGTTATATAGTATTACGTTATAACGTATAACGTTATGTATTATTACGTTATAAAGTATAACGTTATGTAGCATAACGATATAACGTATAACGTTATGTAGCATAACGATATTACGTATAACGTTATATAGTTTTACGTTATAACGTATAACGTTATGTATAATTACGTTATAACGTATAACGTTACGTAGTATTACGTTATAACGTGTAACGTTATGTAGCATTACGATATAACGTATAACGTTATGTAGCATAACGATATTACGTATAACGTTATATAGTTTTACGTTATAACGTATAACGTTATGTATTATTACGCTATAACGTGTAACGTTATGTAGTATTACGTAATAACGTATAACGTTATGTAGCATTACGATATAACGTATAAAGTTATGTAGCATTACGATATAACGTATAACGTTATATGATAATGCGTTATAACGTATAACGTTATGTAGCATTACGATATAACGTATAACGTTATATGGTAATACGTTATAACGTATAACGTTATGTAGCATAACGATATAACGTATAACGTTATGTAGCATTACGATATAACGTATAACGTTATATGGTAATACGTTATATCGTATAACGTTATGCAGCATTACGATATAACGTATAACGTTATATGGTAATACGTTATAACGTATAACGTTATATGGTAATACGTTATAACGTATAACGTTATATGGTAATACGTTATAACGTATAACGTTATGTAGCATTACGATATAACGTATAACGTTATGTAGCATAACAATATTACGTATAACGTTATATAGTATTACGTTATAACGTATAACGTTATGTAGTATTACGTTATAACGTATAACGTTATGTATCATTACGATATAACGTATAACGTTATGTAGCATTACGAAATAACGTATATCGTAACGTAGCATTACGATATAACGTATAACGTTATGTAGCATTACGATATAACGTATATCGTAACGTAGCAATACGATATAACGTATAACGTTATGTAGCATTACGATATAACGTATAACGTTATATGGTAATACGTTATAACGTATAACGTTATGTAGCATTACGATATAACGTATAACGATATATGGTAATACGTTATAACGTATAACGTTATGTAGCATAACGATATAACGTATAACGTTATGTAGCATTGCGATATAACGTATAACGTTATATGGTAATACGTTATATCGTATAACGTGATGTAGCATTACGATATAACGTATAACGTTATATGGTAATACGTTATAACGTATAACGTTATGTAGCATCACGATATAACGTATAACGTTATGTAGCAAAACAATATTACGTATAACGTTATATAGTATTACGTTATAGCGTATAACGTTATGTATTATTACGTTATAACGTATAACGTTATGTAGATTAACGATATAACGTATAACGTTATGTAGCATTACGTTATAACGTATAACGTTATATGGTAATCCGTTATAACGTATAACGTTATGTAGCATTACTATATAACTTATTACGTTATGTAGTATTACGTTATAACGTATAACGTTATGTAGCATAACTATATAACGTATGACGTTATGTAGCAATACGATATAACTTATAACGTTATGTAGCATAACGATATAACGTATAACGTTATGTGGCATAACGATATTACGTATAACGTTATATAGTATTACGTTATAACGTATAACGTTATGTAGCATAACGATATAACGTATAACGTTATGTAGCATAACGATATTACGTATAACGTTATATAGTATTACGTTATAACGTATAACGTTATGTATTATTACGTTATAATGTATAACGTTATGTAGCATAACGATATAACGTATAACGTTATGTAGCATAACGATATTACGTATAACGTTATATAGTTTTACGTTATAACGTATAACGTTATGTATTATTACGCTATAACGTATAACGTTATGTAGTATTACGTAATAACGTATAACGTTATGTAGCATTACGATATAACGTATAACGTTATATGGTAATACGTTATATCGTATAACGTTATGTAGCATTACGATATAACGTATAACGTTATATGGTAATACGTTATAACGTATAACGTTATATGGTAATACGTTATAACGTATAACGTTATGTAGCATAACGATATAACGTATAACGTTATGTAGCATTACGATATAACGTATAACGTTATATGGTAATACGTTATATCGTATAACGTGATGTAGCATTACGATATAACGTACAACGTTATATGGTAATACGTTATAACGTATAACGTTATATGGTAATACGTTATAACGTATAACGTTATGTAGCATTACGATATAACCTATAACGTTATGTAGCATAACAATATTACGTATAACGTTATATAGTATTACGTTATAACGTATAACGTTATATGATAATGCGTTATAACGTATAACGTTATGTAGCATTACGATATAACGTATAACGTTATATGGTAATACGTTATAACGTATAACATTATGTAGCATTACGATATAACGTATATCGTTATATGGTAATACGTTATAACGTATAACGTTATGTATCATTACGATATAACGTATAACGTTATGTAGCATTACGATATAACGTATATCGTTATGTAGCATTACGATATAACGTATAACGATATGTAGCATTACGATATAACGTATAACGTTATATGGTAATACGTTATAACGTATAACGTTATGTAGCATTACGATATAACGTATAACGTTATATGGTAATACGTTATAACGTATAACGTTATGTAGCATAACGATATAACGTATAACGTTATGTAGCATTACGATATAACGTATAACGTTATATGGTAATACGTTATAACGTATAACGTTATGTAGCATTACTATATAACGTATAACGTTATATGGTAATACGTTATAACGTATAACGTTATGTAGCATTACGATATAACGTATAACGTTATGTAGCATAACGATATTACGTATAACGTTATATGGTATTACGTTATAGCGTATAACGTTATGTATTATTACGTTATAACGTGTAACGTTATGTAGATTAACGATATAACGTATAACGTTATGTAGCATTACGTTATAACGTATAACGTTATATGGTAATACGTTATAACGTATAACGTTATGTAGCATTACGATATAACTTATTACGTTATGTAGTATTACGTTATAACGTATAACGTTATGTAGCATAACGATATAATGTATAACGTTATGTAGCAATACGATATAACTTATAATGTTATATGGTAATACGTTATAACGTATAACATTATGTAGCATTACGATATAACGTATATCGTTATGTAGCATTACGATATAGCGTATATCGTTATGTAGCATTACGATATAACGTATAATGTTATGTAGCATTACGATATAACGTATAACGTTATATGGTAATACGTTATAACGTATAACGTTATGTAGCATTACGATATAACGTATAACGTTATATGGTAATACGTTATAACGTATAATGTTATGTATCATTACGATATAACGTATAACGTTATGTAGCATTACGATATAACGTATATCGATATGTAGCATTACGATAAAACGTTTAACGTTATGTAGCATTACGATATAACGTATAACGTTATATGGTAATACGTTATAACGTATAACGTTATGTAGCATTACGATATAACGTATAACGTTATATGGTAATACGTTAAAACGTATAACGTTATGTAGCATTACGATATAACGTATAACGTTATGTAGCACTACAATATTACGTATAACGTTATATAGTATTACGTTATAACGTATAACGTTATGTAGTATTACGCTATAACGTATAACGTTATGTAGTATTACGTAATAACGTATAACGTTATGTAGCATTACGATATAACGTATAACGTTATATGGTAATACGTTATATCGTATAACGTTATGTAGCATTACGATATAACGTATAACGTTATATGGTAATACGTTATAACGTATAACGTTATATGGTAATACGTTATAACGTATAACGTTATGTAGCATAACGATATAACGTATAACGTTATGTAGCATTACGATATAACGTATAACGTTATATGGTAATACGTTATATCGTATAACGTGATGTAGCATTACGATATAACGTACAACGTTATATGGTAATACGTTATAACGTATAACGTTATATGGTAATACGTTATAACGTATAACGTTATGTAGCATTACGATATAACGTATAACGTTATGTAGCATAACAATATTACGTATAACGTTATATAGTATTACGTTATAACGTATAACGTTATATGATAATGCGTTATAACGTATAACGTTATGTAGCATTACGATATAACGTATAACGTTATATGGTAATACGTTATAACGTATAACATTATGTAGCATTACGATATAACGTATATCGTTATATGGTAATACGTTATAACGTATAACGTTATGTATCATTACGATATAACGTATAACGTTATGTAGCATTACGATATAACGTATATCGTAATGTAGCATTACGATATAACGTATAACGTTATGTAGCATTACGATATAACGTATAACGTTATATGGTAATACGTTATAACGTATAACGTTATGTAGCATTACGATATAACGTATAACGTTATATGGTAATACGTTATAACGTATAACGTTATGTAGCATTACGATATAACGTATAACGTTATATGGTAAAACGTTATAACGTATAACGTTATGTAGCATTACGATATAACGTATAACGTTATATGGTAATACGTTATAACGTATAACGTAATATGGTAATACGATATAACGTATAACGTTATGTAGCATTACGATATAATGTATATCTTTATGTAGCACTACGATATAACGTATAATGTTATGTAGCATTACGATATAACGTATAACGTTATATGGTAACACGTTATAACGTATAACGTTATGTAGCATTACGATATAACGTATAACGTTATATGGTAATACGTTATAACGTATAACGTTATGTATCATTACGATATAACGTATAACGTTATGTAGCATTACGATATAACGTATATCGTTATGTAGCATTACGATATAACGTATAACGTTATGTAGCAATACGATTGAACTTATAACGTTATGTAGCATAACGATATTACGTATAACGTTATGTGGCATAACGATATTACGTATAACGTTATATAGTATTACGTTATAACGTATAACGTTATGTAGCATAACGATATAACGTATAACGTTATGTAGCATAACGATATTACGTATAACGTTATATAGTATTACGTTATAACGTATAACGTTATGTATTATTACGTTATAATGTACAACGTTATGTAGCATAACGATATAACGTATAACGTTATGTAGCATAACGATATTACGTATAACGTTATATAGTTTTACGTTATAACGTATAACGTTATGTATTATTACGCTATAACGTATAACGTTATGTAGTATTACGTAGTAACGTATAACGTTATGTAGCATTACGATATAACGTATAAAGTTATGTATCATTACGATATAACGTATAACGTTATATGGTAATGCGTTATAACGTATAACGTTATGTAGCATTACGATATAACGTATAACGTTATATGGTAATACGTTATAACGTATAACATTAAGTAGCATTACGATATAACGTATAACGTTATGTATCATTACGATATAACGTATAACGTTATGTAGCATTACGATATTACGTAGAACGTTATATAGTATTACGATATAACGTATAACGTTATGTAGCATAACGATATATCGTATAACGTTATGTAGCATAACGATATTACGTATAACGTTATATAGTATTACGTTATAACGTATAACGTTATGTAGTATTACGTTATAACGTATAACGTTATGTAGCATAACGATATAACGTATAACGTTATGCATAATTACGTTATAACTTATAACGTTACGTAGTATTACGTTATAACGAATAACGTTATGTAGCATTACGATATAACGTATAACGTTATGTAACATAACAATATTACGTATAACGTTATATAGTATTACGTTATAACGTATAACGTTATGTAGTATTACGTTATAACGTATAACGTTATGTAGCATAACGATATAACGTATAACGTTATGTAGCACTACGTTATAACGTATAACGTTATGTAGCATTACGATATAACGTATAACGTTATGTAGCATAACTATATAACGTATAACGTTATGTAGCAATACGATATAACTTATAACGTTATGTAGCATAACGATATAACGTATAACGTTATGTAGCATTACGATATAACGTATAACGTTATATGGTAATACGTTATAACGTATAATGTTATGTATCATTACGATATAACGTATAACGTTATGTAGCATTACGATATAACGTATATCGATATGTAGCATTACGATAAAACGTTTAACGTTATGTAGCATTACGATATAACGTATAACGTTATATGGTAATACGTTATAACGTATAACGTTATGTAGCATTACGATATAACGTATAACGTTATATGGTAATACGTTATAACGTATAACGTTATGTAGCATTACGATATAACGTATAACGTTATGTAGCATAACAATATTACGTATAACGTTATATAGTATTACGTTATAACGTATAACGTTATGTAGTATTACGCTATAACGTATAACGTTATGTAGTATTACGTAATAACGTATAACGTTATGTAGCATTACGATATAACGTATAACGTTATATGGTAATACGTTATATCGTATAACGTTATGTAGCATTACGATATAACGTATAACGTTATATGGTAATACGTTATAACGTATAACGTTATATGGTAATACGTTATAACGTATAACGTTATGTAGCATAACGATATAACGTATAACGTTATGTAGCATTACGATATAACGTATAACGTTATATGGTAATACGTTATATCGTATAACGTGATGTAGCATTACGATATAACGTACAACGTTATATGGTAATACGTTATAACGTATAACGTTATATGGTAATACGTTATAACGTATAACGTTATGTAGCATTACGATATAACGTATAACGTTATATGGTAATACGTTATAACGTATAACGTTATGTAGAATTACGATATAACGTATAACGTTATGTAGCATAACAATATTACGTATAACGTTATATAGTATTACGTTATAACGTATAACGTTATATGATAATGCGTTATAACGTATAACGTTATGTAGCATTACGATATAACGTATAACGTTATATGGTAATACGTTATAACGTATAACATTATGTAGCATTACGATATAACGTATATCGTTATATGGTAATACGTTATAACGTATAACGTTATGTATCATTACGATATAACGTATAACGTTATGTAGCATTACGATATAACGTATATCGTAATGTAGCATTACGATATAACGTATAACGTTATGTAGCATTACGATATAACGTATAACGTTATATGGTAATACGTTATAACGTATAACGTTATGTAGCATTACGATATAACGTATAACGTTATATGGTAATACGTTATAACGTATAACGTTATGTAGCATTACGATATAACGTATAACGTTATGTAGCACTACGTTATAACGTATAACGTTATGTAGCATTACGATATAACGTATATCGTTATGTAGCATTACGATATAACGTATAACGTTATGTAGCAATACGATTTAACTTATAACGTTATGTAGCATAACGATATTACGTATAACGTTATGTGGCATAACGATATTACGTATAACGTTATATAGTATTACGTTATAACGTATAACGTTATGTAGCATAACGATATAACGTATAACGTTATGTAGCATAACGATATTACGTATAACGTTATATAGTATTACGTTATAACGTATAACGTTATGTATTATTACGTTATAATGTACAACGTTATGTAGCATAACGATATAACGTATAACGTTATGTAGCATAACGATATTACGTATAACGTTATATAGTTTTACGTTATAACGTATAACGTTATGTATTATTACGCTATAACGTATAACGTTATGTAGTATTACGTAGTAACGTATAACGTTATGTAGCATTACGATATAACGTATAAAGTTATGTATCATTACGATATAACGTATAACGTTATATGGTAATGCGTTATAACGTATAACGTTATGTAGCATTACGATATAACGTATAACGTTATATGGTAATACGTTATAACGTATAACATTAAGTAGCATTACGATATAACGTATAACGTTATGTATCATTACGATATAACGTATAACGTTATGTAGCATTACGATATTACGTAGAACGTTATATAGTATTACGATATAACGTATAACGTTATGTAGCATAACGATATATCGTATAACGTTATGTAGCATAACGATATTACGTATAACGTTATATAGTATTACGTTATAACGTATAACGTTATGTAGTATTACGTTATAACGTATAACGTTATGTAGCATAACGATATAACGTATAACGTTATGCATAATTACGTTATAACTTATAACGTTACGTAGTATTACGTTATAACGAATAACGTTATGTAGCATTACGATATAACGTATAACGTTATGTAACATAACAATATTACGTATAACGTTATATAGTATTACGTTATAACGTATAACGTTATGTAGTATTACGTTATAACGTATAACGTTATGTAGCATAACGATATAACGTATAACGTTATGTAGCACTACGTTATAACGTATAACGTTATGTAGCATTACGATATAACGTATAACGTTATGTAGCATAACTATATAACGTATAACGTTATGTAGCAATACGATATAACTTATAACGTTATGTAGCATAACGATATAACGTATAACGTTATGTAGCATAACGATATAACGTATAACGTTATGTAGCATAACGATATTACGTATAACGTTATATAGTATTACGTTATAACGTATAACGTTATGTATTATTACGTTATAATGTATAACGTTATGTAGCATAACGATATAACGTATAACGTTATGTAGCATAACGATATTACGTATAACGTTATATAGTTTTACGTTATAACGTATAACGTTATGTATTATTACGCTACAACGTATAACGTTATGTAGTATTACGTAATAACGTATAACGTTATGTAGCATTACGATATAACGTATACAGTTATGTAGCATTACGATATAACGTATAACGTTATATGGTAATGCGTTATAACGTATAACGTTATGTAGCATTACGATATAACGTATAACGTTATATGGTAATACGTTATAACGTATAACATTATGTAGCATTAGGATATAACGTATATCGTTATATGGTAATACGTTATAACGTATAACGTTATGTAGCATAACGATATAACGTATAACGTTATGTAGCATAACGTATAACGTTATAACGTATATAACGTATAACGTTATATGGTAATACGTTATAACGTATAACGTTATGTAGATTAACGATATAACGTATAACGTTATGTAGATTAACGATATAACGTATAACGTTATGTAGCATTACGTTATAACGTATAACGTTATATGGTAATACGTTATAACGTATAACGTTATGTAGCAATACGATATAACTTATAACGTTATATGGTAATACGTTATAACGTATAACGTTATGTATCATTACGATATAACGTATAACGTTATGTAGCATTACGATATAACGTATATCGTTATGTAGCATTACGATATAATGTATAATGTTATGTAGCTTTACGATATAACGTATAACGTTATATGGTAATGCGTTATAACGTATAACGTTATGTAGCATTACGATATAACGTATAACGTTATATGGTAATACGTTATAACGTATAACGTTATGTATCATTACGATATAACGTATAACGTTATGTAGCATTACGATATAACGTATATCGTTATGTAGCATTACGATATAACGTATAACGTTATGTAGCATTACGATATAACGTATAACGTTATGTAGCATTACGATATAACGTATAACGTTATATGGTAATACGTTATAACGTATAACGTTATGTAGCATTACGATATAACGTATAACGTTATGTAGCATAACAATATTACGTATAACGTTATATAGTATTATGTTATAACGTATAACGTTATGTAGTATAACGTTATAACGTATAACGTTATGTAGCATAACGATATAACGTATAACGTTATGTAGCACTACGTTATAACGTATAACGTTATGTAGCATTACGATATAACGTATAACGTTATCTAGCATTACGTTATAACGTATAACGTTATGTAGCATAACGATATAACGTATAACGTTATGTAGCATAACGATATTACGTATAACGTTATATAGTATTACGTTATAGCGTATAACGTTATGTATTATTACGTTATAGCGTATAACGTTATGTAGATTAACGATATAACGTATAACGTTATGTAGCATTAAGTTATAACGTATAACGTTATATGGTAATACGTTATAACGTATAACGTTATGTAGCATTATGATATAACTTATTATGTTATGTAGTATTACGTTATAACGTATAACGTTATGTAGCATAACTATATAACGTATAACGTTTTGTAGCAATACGATATAACTTATAACGATATGTAACATAACGATATAACGTATAACGTTATGTGGCATAACGATATTACGTATAACGTGAGATAGTATTACGTTATAACGTATAACGTTATGTAGCATAACGATATAACGTATAACGTTATGTAGCATAACGATATTACGTATAACGTTATATAGTATTTCGTTACAACGTATAACGTTATGTATTATTACGTTATAATGTATAACGTTATGTAGCATAACGATATAACGTATAACGTTATGTAGCATAACGATATTACGTATAACGTTATATAGTTTTACGTTATAACGTATAACGTTATGTATTATTACGATATTACGTAGAACGTTATATAGTATTACGTTATAACGTATAACGTTATGAAGTATTACGTTATAACGTATAACGTTATGTAGACATTACGATATAACGTATAACGTTATATGGTAATACGTTATAACGTATAACGTTATGTATCATTACGATATAACGTATAACGTTATGTAGCATTACGATATAACGTATATCGTAATGTAGCATTACGATATAACGTATAACGTTATGTAGCATTACGATATAAAATCTGATAAGTGTGT